>PVKM010006866.1:0-43042 GCA_004027735.1 Carollia perspicillata | reverse complement strand
ATAAAACCAATAAGACAAGTCATTAATAGTGGTTTTGTTAATCAAGACTTTGACTGGAATGTCATGCCTGAAGGAGGCATGTATGGGTCTGGTCATCACGAGAAAGCCCTGGGGAACTGGGATTGGCTTGCGAAGCTAGTGGAAGGCCATGAGAGAAGCCTGGTACTTTGCTTGGTTGTGCGGTTTGTGCCAGTCTTTCAAGGGGGGAACAAAGGTTTCTTTCCTGAAAGATGGCTAAAAAGGAACCTGTAGGCACAATGGAGACTCAAGGACTTAAGTGAAACAACTGGTACAGGCGAAGCCAGATGGCAGATGTGTGGTTCTGCTTCTGTGCCCTGAGGGGTAGACGGAAAATTCAATCTAAGGGTTCCCTGTGTGAGTTCCAGCAAAGTGGACTTAAGGGTCATAAGGAGATCCAGGCTGCTCCTGGTGTGATTACACAAATGAACAGGGCAAATTAAAAGTGGGACTCAAAGTCATCCCTGTAATAACAGTCAGGGTGATCTTAAGGAGAAAAATAGTGATTCAAGGAAAATCACAATGCTCAGTGTCAGACATCAGAATGGCACAGCTAACTCTCTTCAAAGTTTGTTTTCGTTTGAAAGTTGAAACTGGGTTTGTGATATCACCAAAGATGTACAACCTACAGGCACAAAGGACCTGTCAAATTGCCATTTTTAAATCTCTTTGCAGGAAGGACCTTGCAATGGAATATCTTCCCAAAAGACAGTCTCATAGGCACAGAGACTGGTTTGGGGATTGTTGTGTGAATCAACCTGTGTGCTCTTCTGTTTTCATAAGATGTATGCCTATGACCTGTCTATGCTTATGAGTGATTGGTTACAATATAGGCCTCAGTTAATGAGCCTCTCTTCATCATTACCCCCTGAGACTCAAAGGTTTCACTGAATTAAGTGGTTAGGTTGGTAAATTGTTTGTGCCAGCTGTGGGCTTCACCTTTTCCTTTTCTGTCTTGATGGCTTGGACAGAAAGGGCTCAGAAGTCTGCAAGGAGGGAAATCCTAATGTATTCCCCTCAGCCTGAGTAAAGTATGGTGGGGCACAAGAGTTTTGGATAAGTGTAGTATGCCTTGCACACCTTCCTCCAGACAAGCCATCCTTAAGTCCTGCCTTCATCATTTAGGGGTTATGATTTAATTTTGCCTCCCATTTCTTACCTAATCTGTCACCTCCAGAATATAACCAGGATGTCAATGGTCCAGTAATGCCAGCCTTTGGACACCAAACCTGCGACTTCCTGGTGACAGCCAACTGGCCAGGATCCTGTAAGGATCTGTGCTGTACCCCTCCCTTTTCAGAGCACCCCTGGCCCAAAGGTAGGTAAGATGACATCCATGTCCAGCCAGAAGTAGTTACAAGAAGATAAGACCTTCGTCCATTGTCCTTTATATGAATATAAAGTGGGTGTATATCTGAAAGGAGAGAATGATTCAGGATGCAGCCAAGAAGGGGGCCAGCACACTCAGTTCAGCCTGAAGATTATGTTTGAGTAAAGTTAGAAAAAGAACAGAATTTGAGGCTAAGGGGGGAACTAGACCAGACTCAATATCTAGAGTGATTAGGACAAACCTTAGACACCATAAATAAGGCAGGACTAGGCCAGGAACCCCAGCCAGCCCTGAGGGAGGTCAGCACACTCCTTTCAGCCAGGACAATACGTATAAGTAAAAGATTGAAAGAGGGAACCCATCCAGCCAACCTGGACAGGTCCCCACTTAGTATTATTAACCACCCCAACTGCCCTTAAAGTTGCAGGTGTCACCCCCTGGATCCACCACAGCTGGGCCAAAATAGCTGTGGACCTTGATGCAGAAGGAACCAGACCCGCCTTGTGACTGCTGGCCCTGAATCTCCGGAGGTTGCCAGCTGGGGGAGAAAACTCCTCCTAAGAATGGACCATTGTCCTGTCTGCTGCTGTGAGTGCTGGTATCCAGGCCCGACTCAGGCTATAGAAAATGAAGGCAAAACCCCTCCAGTGTGCTACGGACCTGAGAAGACCTGCAACCTCACCATCCCAATCAGCTCTGGGGGACTCACCAGCCCACCTGGGACATTCTTCTGGTGCAACGGGACCTTGTACTGCACTGTCCGACCAGCCATCCCCACCCCATGTTACCCTACAATCCTAACCCTACAGCTGATGCAGTGTCAGGAAGGAGAGTTGCACTCACTCCTTTCAAACTGACAGAAAAAGAGCAGTCCTCCTCCCTGTATTGGTAGGACTGTCCTTCACAACCTCCCTCATAGGAGCTGGCGTTGGGAGCACAGGGCTGGCCTATAGCATCCAGACCAGTCAGCAACTTAAGGGAGAATTAGAATAAGCCTTAGATGCCACAGCCCTCTCCTTGGCCTCACTTCAGAGGCAGATAACTTCCTTGGCCAGGGTGACCTTGCAAAACCACCGGGCATTAGACATGCTCACTGAAGAAAAAGGAGGAACTTGCCTATTTCTACAAGAACAGTGTTGCTTTTATATTAATGAAAACAGAATAGTTGAGGAAAATATCTATAGGCTCCAAGATATCCAAGACAGGGTCAAAAGCATAGACCAAACCCCACTGTTGACTCCCTGGTGGCAGTCTCTTATGTATTCAGTCTTGGCTCCTATAATCGGGCCCCTGCTCATCTTGTTCTTGATCATAACGTTAGGACCGTGCTTAATATGTACCCTCACTGAACAGGTAAAGATGATAGTGGCCCGGGCGGCCACCGCAAAGGTACTCTCACTTCAAAGATACCACTATCATAGGCTCCAGCCCGGGCCTGGTGATGCTATGACTGAAGAAGACTCAGTCTAGCATCAAAGCGGGGGATGTTATAGGAGATAAAGCTGGCTCTCTGTTCTGGACCCCAGATAACTCCCTGCTGACAAGTTGACTCCCTGTTCCAGGCCCCAGATAAGTTCCGCCCTCTGCTTCTGTATCCTTGGCTTCCACATTCCTGTGCTCCCTGCTTGTACCACATAACCCCTCCTCTCCACACCTTCCTACAAGAGTATTTAACTACCCGCCTAACCCTTCCTCGGGGCCCAGAATTTGGAGGCTGTCTCCTCTGGATCCGCACATGTAAATAAAGGCTTAGTCTATCACCCCAAATCATGTAAGAGTCAGTTTTTCCACAACAAAAGTAGTGACCCAATGTCCCCATTAAACTATCAAAGGCCTTTAGGATAACTACTGATGCCCACAGTGCTTCCTTCTTCCCCTGCCCTTATCTGGGCTACTGTAAATCAGGAAAAGCAGCACACGCCCATGTCCCCAGGCCACTGGCACCATCAGCTGTGTTGCCGTCCAGGCAAAGCCTCTTCTTTCCTCCACCAGAGCCTGGGGTGGGGTGGGGGGGGGCTGCACTCTCACCAAGCCCACGTGGTTCTCCTCTACTGTACCAGTGCTGCAAAGGGGTCTGCACTCTTCCAAGTCTGCGTGGTTCTCCCTTTGCATTGCCACAACCATGTAGTCTTTTTCTTCCACCAGACCTGTGTGGGGAGCGGTCCTCACTCTGGCAAAACCCCATGGCTCCCCCTCTTCACCAAAGATGCGGGGGGGGTCTACACTCTCACTAAGACCACATGGCCCCCCCTTTCACCAAAGCTGTGAAGGGGTCTGCACTCTTGCTAAGACCTCATGGTCTCCCCCTTAATGGCTGCCGTGTCTCGGTTTAAATCCCCACACCAGTCTTCATTTGCAGCCCCATTTCCAACTCCTCCCACAATCGGCTACACCTGCCAGGGTTCCCATATCCTTCTAGCTTTACTGGGCTGCCATTGTGAGTCTGGGCATGTGTGGCCCCATGGCGTGGAGCCAATCATCTCCAAGCTCTCACACAGGCACTGTAACCAGGGGAACTTCCCCCCAATTACATCTGGGAGGGAAGTGACCTCCATCCCACTGATTCCAAGCATGGCCACAGCTATTTAACATATCCAAGGGATCTGCCAAAGGCTATAGATATGTTAAATGACCATGCCATGGATTAGCTGCAAGGCTGTACCTGTACAAAACAGCCTCGCATGCCCTGATCCATGTGTCCCTTCCCCGAACTCACACCTGTGGGGGAAAGGATGAGGACATCTTATATGTCTCTCTAATATTTCCTAGACACCTTGAGTTCTGGGCCCCATTCCAAATCCATTTTTGGGCCCCCCCCTCTTGGCTGCACCCTGTATCACTACATTGATGGATCTCTCCTCTATGTCCTAGAGGGGCTTGTCTTTGGAGGCCCTGTCTGTGTTCTCCAAGTGATCCCCCAAGGCAGGTGAGTAAATTTGTGGATTTGGTGAGTTTGAGGCCCTGTATGTATATTCACATGCAGCCATTTGTGTTCACACTGACCAGGTCCCTTTCTAGAGAACCTTTAGGAAACCATCTTCACAACCTTGCTCACATTTGATTCTCACAACAGCTCTAGGAGGAAGGCAGACCTGAGTTTTCTGTGCAATTTAAAGATAAAGAGACTGAGGCCCAGAGTAGGCCCTAAAACTAGACTATGTTACAGCTTCTTGTTACAGAGTTTGAGCAGGCCCTAAAACTAGGCTATGTTACAGCTGCTGCTAGAATCCTTGTCTCCTGGCACCTAGCCCTAATATTCTTCCCCACCCCCAACCCCACATCTTTGCCGCTCCAGTAGAACTCTGTTCTCTGGACAGTCTCCAAACAGGTGTTAGAACAGGGGTAGGAAAGTGAAGAACCCACATGACTCTGTCCATTTGTTTTTCAAGCAGAACCAGAACAGACCCCTTTTGGGATGGTGGGGGCAGGGGCTGGACCCCAGAGGTGTCTAAGGTGTCTTTTGAGATCATCTCACCTACAGGCTTCTGACTGCTGATACAGAAAAGGCAGTTATTTGGCCATGTACTTTGGGCCACATGCTAGCTTTTGCTTTGAACAGGCCACTGGTGGGGCAACAAATGCTGAGGTCACCAAAGCTGACTCCAAGTTTCATTATCCTGTCAGGTAAGTTTCTGGCACCAAACTCAGAACTTTACATAGGTTCATTAGCTCTTTAAATCCTCATAACAGCCTTGTGAAGCAGGAGGAGAGAGGCACTGCTGTGGTCACTCTTTCATAGGCCAGAAAACTAAAGTCCAGAGAGATTAGGGACTTTGCCAAGGTTGCCTTCCCTGGAGACATTGTCAATGACCCCCTAAGGATCAGCCCCTATGGACAGGTTAGTGAAAGAAGATTAGTAGGAGGTGGGGTACATAGGAGATCTAGAGAATTGTTGGCTAGAGGCCAGAGGCCTTCTGAGATGGGGATGGGATTAGTGTCAAAACTGACAGATGCTGAGGTTGGAGCTCCTCACTGTTATAAGCCTACCATATGTTACCTTCCTGCCTGGGGCCCTTTTGTAGCAATTTAGAAAATTTCTATTACAAAGTTCTTTCTTCCTTTCTCAGACCATTACTTCAGGTGGGGCAAGGAGTTTAGGAGCTATCTTCTTTAGTGGTCCTACTGACCCTTCTGCACATTATAAGACTTATCTACGTTAGGGACAATGTTTCTTCTCCATCCACAAGCTCTTCTGGCCCAAATCTCACTCCTTTGACTGCCTATACAGTTACGGGGAAATTTTACTGCAGAACTTACCTATTCAGGCAACCATCAATCTGTATGAAGACTCAGATAGTAAAGAAGAGGAGGATGGGGAAGAAAAAGAAGAGGAAGAGAAAGAGGAAGAGGAGGAAGAAAAGTAGAAAAAGAAGGAGAGAGAAGAAAAGAGGCCAGAAGGGTATGTGAGGATAGCAGGGTCAACACCACACAGAATCACAGCTCATCCTCTGTCCCCATTCCTGACCTGTCCAAACTGAGCCAAGGTCTAATTAGGATTCCATATGCCAGGCAAGGCTCCACAGCATAAATTAGCCAGGTATCTCCAGGCACAGCTCTCTGGAATGAAAGTTGGGTCTTTGAGTCATTAGCTTACTCTGGCTATATCCAACTGGATTGTCAGCCCAAGCCTCTGGCTTCTCATTGTCTGGGTTGTTGTTGTGTTGACAGAGGGTCCTAAGAGCTCTAGGGAAGGAAGACCTGTTTTCTGAAGCCCCCAGGAAGCAAATCAGGACAAAGCATACCTATGTAGAGAGGGTAACAGTCACTCTTCAGGGCTCTGTGACTCTTCAGCCTTCCAGGTGGCCACATAGTCCTATTTTGCCATGGAAAAACCCTGGCTTTACCCTGAGGGTTACCAACACCATATCCAAGCAAAGTTGGGATACTTTTCTGATGATCTTTGCAGCAAGAGGAGGGGATTATAGAGAATCAGCTTGCTTTGGGGACCTCCCTTCATTCTGGCTACCATCCACTGGGGTCTCTGTTGGCATGAGATGAATCAGGAGAAAGATAAACTAGATGATGTTTGCCTTTTTCCTGGAACTGTGCTGATTTCTTAACTGAACTCTGTCCATGCTGTGAAGCCATGTGCACAGGGTCAGAGACCAGCTCAAGGCTAATAAATTGCTCTATCTTATGTCAGTTTACAGATGGGGATGGATATAGGGCCAGATGCCCAGCACAGGGCCAGTCCTCTGTCAACTTGTGAAATCAGGTTAAACTAAACTTCAGAGATACTTTAGAAAGGGGGCAAAAAGGCCCCAAAAGTGTAGCTTGAAAATTGGTAGTGGGGCTATGGTTGGGGTCAGGGGTGAGAGGTGCAGCCTTAGTTTAGCCTTGGAAATGAGTATGTGCATAAAGGGAGGGGGGCTTTGGGAGGCTACTCAGGCCTATCAGTTTTACTTCCACAGCTCAGGCCCTCATGCCTTACCCCTGCCCCAAATACTCATCAACTAATTTTCATGCCTCCAGCATATTCCTTTGAAATTCATCCTCCACAGTGGCCACCAGATCAGATCACGTTGTGCCCCCTTCTCAAAACTCTACTGCAGTTCTTCATTACCTCACTAACAGTTGAACTTATTCTTTTCTTTTAAATCATAGATCCTCTTAAAACTCTATGGCTTCTCTACACTTATATTCACAAATCAAGCCCTTAGGTTGATACCCCTAGGGTGTCCAATTTTTTGGTTGTTGACCAGATCTCCTTTTTTAAATTTTGTTTTTATTAAAATATAGTTGATATACAATATTATATTATTTTCAGATGTACAAAAGAGTGATTTCTCATTTATCTACCTTACAATGTGATTTCCCCAATAAGTCTAGTACCATCTGACACCATACAAAGTTAATGTGATATTATTGACTATTTTCCTTATGCTGTACACTATATGCTGTGGCTTATTTTATAACTGGAAGTTTGTACCTCTTATTCCCCTTCACTTGCTTGTCTCTTCAGATTCATCTCTCAATACTTGAACTTATGCTACCTGTCCTTGAATGTGTCATGCTTTCTAACATCTCTGTAGTTTTAAATCCCTGTATGGAATGCTCTTCCACCTTTACATGTCTGATAAACTCCCATTCATACAATAAGACTATCTCAGACACATTTCTTGTGAGCAGCCTCCCAGACCCCTGGGTCCAGGTTGGGTGCCCCTATTACTTTCAGTGCCTCCCCTAACATAGCATTTGCCCCCTTTGTATGCGGTAAGATGGGGGTGTGTTTGATATCTAGACATGACTTCATTGCACAGCACACTGACAAGCACAAAGCAGGTACTCAGGAAATGTTGAAGAAACAAAGATTCTCAGGTCTTCTTAAAGTGGTTCTTGGCAGAACAGACTCTGTCCCTGCCCCACTCCCTTGCCTTTCTGGCTTCCCATATCTTTGTTTAGCTACAAACAAGACAAAATAACACCATCTGATTCAATAACAAAATGCTGGTTATCTTTATTTCCCTCTTTGATCAACTTGTGACAGGCTACTTCCGTCCTCAGCCCTGTTGGTACTTCCCTGAATTGGACTCAGCCTTGAGCAAGCAACCAAACACACACTGATGCCATCTATTGGTCAAAATTTAACCTTGTCCCTTAATACTGTGAAGTAGTTGAGCTTAGATTGCTATAACCCCACTCATAAATCCATTATATTTGTGCTTGTAAGTGAAGCGGAATCTATCATGTGTGAACTATATGACCTTGGACAAGTACCTTATCCACTCTGAGCCCCAGTCTCATCTGTAAAATGGGGAAAATAATGATACTTCTTCTCAGGGTTTGTGTGGGAACTTAATGTAAATTACTTAGCATAGCCTCAGGCACTTAGTAAAACACTCGGTAACTGGTTATAGTCATAGTTGTAGTAGGTTTTTTATTAATTTCATAACAAAAATGAACTTTCAGGCTCAAGTCAGCTAATGACTGGTTTACTCAACAAATGACTGATTTGTCACTTATCTCCACCTGATCTCTCTGGTACTCGATGATTTACTACTAGTCAAAGCATCTTTGTAGTGTTAGTCCCTCATTAAAAAAGAAACCACAAAACAAAGGCCAAATGTAGCTTTTTGGGATAGAGATTTCAAAACTTGTTTTCTGTGTTTTGCAGAATCACCCTTCTTTTGCATTGAATGCAGAAGCCCAATACAGAAACTAAATAGAGCTGGAGCTGTCTTGGTGGAAGCCACAGTACGGGGGTTGCAGAATTCCCACCATGGTGTCCTCTCTCTTGTGTACTATGTCTCTCTACCCCCTTCCCTGAGGCACTGCAAGGATTCCTAGATTGTGGGGAGGATTATTTGAAAGCCATTGTCCCAAGGGTTAAAATAAGATTGATTTGAAGTCTAATGGGGATTAGCATTTTAACATGTTCAGTGTTATGTTTAAAATCCTTGTTTTAGGTCCTAAGCTCCCAGCATTTCATAGCTCAAAAATTGCTCCAGTCCTCCACATGTGGTTGCTAAGTAATTGGAATTCATCATTCTGACTAATCAGAGCCCCGTATAAGTTACTTTGTGATGGGTGTATCCAGTTCTTGTAATGACTTCAAAAACAGTGCAAAAACTCAGGAGAAAAATCTCTGTGCAAAACCCACAGTCCTTCCTTGTGGGGGAAACTCTGCGCAAGTCCCCCTGTCTGCCACGGATGAAAATAATACTATCAAGACATGATTTGCTTGGGGAGGAGAGGTGGTCAAACTCTCAAAGAAGAAAGACCAAGAGCCCCTTCCTCAATGGCTTTTTATTAGGTTCATAACACACAAGGATACACATAAAGCTCATCAATCAATGTCAGGCAGCAAGGATCAAACAACAGATAACATTTAAAAGAAATCTGAGGGCTTAATCTGAGTCAGTGTCTGTCAGGTAAGGAGGTTGCAAAAAACTTTAGGAGACATACTCATTTCCTGCCCAGACCCTTAGCATATGAATGAGAGTACTCTTAGCAAAGCAGGCTTCACAGGACTTTATGAATTCTTCTTTATACCCGATCACCCCAGAACCCACTTTGGCCAGCGCTTTGGCCTGCAGAGGGCTGCACCCACTCCCTGTCAAAGATTCAGGCTTAAGTGGATTAGAGCCAGGAAGCGCTTCTCCTAGAGCTTCTCCCAGAGGGAAAGGGGACTTGGGCTATGTCAAAATAGCCGGGGTGGGAGGGTGGGGATGAGGGTCTTTTGCCCTTACTTTGCTGCAGTCCCCCCCACCCAGAGTCCTTTCTTGATGGCTCCCCAAGTGATTGTGTCTCTCTTGGGTTGCCCCCCCCAGGGGGGACTTACTCATCATGGACTAACTGACCAAGCGTTGGGGGCTAGAGATGGCAGAAGCAGTGCTCTTGCCAGGGAGATAAGCTTTGTTTCCTCAGTGGCTCACAGTCCGGAGGTCACTCATTCAGCCTTAGCCATGGGGGGTGGTTACAACTCCTGAAACCAGGCAGAGCAGTTCCCAACACTTCCTCCAGCTCCACCCTAGCTGGCCCATCTTAGTGTCCCATATTTCCTTACCCCCGCACTGATGCCTCCTGTGTACCCCACCCCATGGCAACAGAGTGAGGGCACATCAGTTAAGCATGAGGCTGCGTTTGAACTGAAACTTGAAGGATGCACCCAGGTAGAGATGGAGGGAGAACACTTTCCAGAAAGAGACAGCAATACGAATTCTTTCATTAACCAGATATTTATTGAACACCTAGTCTGTTCCAGGAATTAATATTGTAATATTAAGAGCATGGACTTTGGAGGCAGAAGCATCTGGGTTCAAATCCCATATTTGTCACATGCTGGCTGTATTGATAGGTCCACTCTCTTCTGGTGTTAAGATCAGCTCTCTGTTCTCAACCCTCTCACTACCACCTCTGTAGTCCCTTATTACATCACACAGACACACACACACACACACACACACGCACTATACATGCTCATTAAAAGTTGCCTATTCTCTGTCTCTGAGCAAGAAAAGCACTATCACCTACCCCAGTGGGTGGTACCAACCCCCACTTCTTCCTGCCCCTAACTGTGCCTGTGTGGTTATCTAGTGGGAAGTTTGTCTTCTTCCACTCCAGGTCCCTGTTGCAAAATAGTTACCAATCCTCTTCCCAAATGAGGTTGTTGGGTGGCCTGAGTTCACTGTCTTGATCTTTCAGGGATCTGGTGTTGCTTATTGTGTTTTTGGTTTACTGCCAGCTGGCAACACTTGTGGCAACCTCCAGGCAAGCACACAAACCCAAGTACAAAACCCTGAATGCTCAGTAAGTGGTAGCCACAATAATCTTTTCCAGACACATACTACTTATAATACAACCAGGATCCTCTATGTACTATAATCACAACAATCCTAGAAGAAAGGCACAATTATTGTGTCAATTTATGAATGAGAAAAATAAGAATTAACAAGGTTTTTGTACCTGGGTTTGTGTGCTTGCCTGGAGGTTGCTACAAACCTTTCCAGCTGGGGATAAACCAAGAACACAGTAACACCAGGTCCATGATAGGACAGAACAGTGAATGTGGGCTACTATTTTTAAAACAGAGGACTGGGGAGGACAGAGACAAGCTGCTCACTGGATACCCACACAGTTGGGGTAGAGGGGTAAGAGGTGGTAACACCCACGAAGGTGGAAGAGGGGGCTTTCCCTGTCCAGAGACTAGGCAACATGGTGACTAGGAGGATAAGTGTTATAATAGCTGATAATTATAAAATTCTTACTATAGACTTGGATGCATGGCTAGGTACCTTACATGGATTAACTCCTTTAATATAACAATCCTAAGGGATAGCTACAGCTACAGAAACTGAGGTTTTGAGGGGTTTTATAAAAACCTTGCCAAAGATCCTTTGTAACACTTTCTAAGTGTGAGACACTTTACCTGTATTCCTCATTTAATCCTCCAAAAATCTTGAGACATAAGTACTAGTATTATCTTCATGTTATAGATGAGGAAACTGAAGTTTAGCTAGGTTAAGAAATTCTCTCTAGGTCACACAATGCATAAAATGACTGAGCCATGAGTTGAGAGATTCCAGCACTTGCCCTAGGTCACACCAATCGTAAAAGACAAGACAGGATTCAGGTTCAACTCATTCCAGAGCCCAGTGCTTTCAGGAGGTGAAATCCACAGGGCTTAGTGAACAATTAAATCACTTGGAAGGCAGGAGAGAAAATGTTGCAGTTCTGGCTGGAGAGAAGTGAGTCAGAGGTTAGGAATAATTCTGGACCAGGAAAAGCTGAGTTCTAATGAAAGGTGTCACCAAGAGAAGGATGTTTGCGGGCATCCTGTGTGGCAGTGACAGGCTGTCACAGAACCTGGGCTGCAGTCACAGGGCTACCAAAGGAGAGGGGCAGATGAGGACTTTTCCTGTTTAGCTTCATGGCCTCTGAGTGCAATGAGACCTGGCTGACTGTGGTATTTCTTTTGGTCTGCAGAGTCTCAGCCCAGCACAAAGAATTGCCCCAATTGCCAGGCACTCCCATGGTGTGCCACACAATAAGCTCTTTTTATCACAAACAATTTTTGCCAGCTCCCAAGAAAGGTGGGTTGTCCTATCCTTATGTTTACAGGTAGGGAATAGGCTCAGAGAGGTGAAGTGGGGATGCTAAGGGGAAACCCCTGGACAGTGTAGGTACAGAGTCCTGACTTTTAACTACTAGGCCCTCCCTACCCTTGTACTCAGTTTCCCAAAGAAGCCCTGAGAGTCCTGTAGGGGTAGGCAGCTCACCTGGTGTCCTGTGGCCTTCATGAAAGAGAAGCATACAAACTGTCGTGCTATGACATATCTTTTCCCATCATTGGAAACACTTGGGGCCTGAGGCCAAGTGTGAATTTCAAAGGATTAATGGAAAGCACAAGAACAAGGTGGGACCAGGTTCTGGATTGTGTTCCATATCTGGGAGAGAAGACTCAGCTCCAAGTTGCTAGTAATGCAACTAGTGTCCATTAATAGCAGGAGAGGCAGCACCCTCTAGTGGCTGAGCTACAGACAGGACCTGGACGTAAAGCACAAGGGAAGGTATCAGGAGGCTCATTCACCTAGAGGATTCTATTGCCATCAATTAAGTGACTGGTGGTTATGGGGACAGGCTTTGGAGTAACAGTAGACCTGTGTTCAAATATTGATCCTTCTTGCTAGCTAAGTGACCCTGAAAAAAAATAGCAAATTAGTCTCTAAGCCTCAGTTTCTTTATGTATATGCTAGGGATGATAATCGTACTAATTTCACAGGATTATTATAAGGATTAAATGATATTATATATATCATATATATTGACTTAGCAGAGTGCTTGGCATATTATAGATGTGGGATGCATAGGTGTGTGTGTGTAGAATCTGTGTTCATATATATAATTGTTTTTCATACATGCTATCATTTCAGTAGTTACATCTTTGATATTCCTTGACCTCCTGATCTAGCTCTATTAAGTCCCCAGTGTCCCCAAGCCCACTATCTAGCCCCAAGGGAGATACTGTCAACACATTTACCTAAGGCTTATGGATAAGACCTGGACTAAGATACTTGCTTTTCTTCATATATACTTTCAAGAACTTTGGACTGTACATCTTTGTCCTTCAATATCCTGTGAATAGTAAGAAGCTTGCTTTACACAGGTGCTATGCTTTTTCTGCATTTCAGGGTAGCTTTATATGCAAGCTCTCATTTGAATCTTTTAATACTCTTCATGATATATTCCTGTTTTTCAATGAGGAAATTGAAGATGATGGGAAGGGAAGTGACTTGCTCGAGGTTACAGAGCAAGTCCATGCAGGAGTCAAGACTGGACCACAGAATCTTATATTGAGTCCAGTGCTTTTCAGATAACATGCAATTGTCAAGGGCCCTGAAATCTGGCTAAACAGAAAGCATTTGTAACCAAAAACTAGGATAATGGTTTGGAAGCCACCTTACTGAACTTTGACAAGTTTCCTGCTTGTACTGAGACCAAAGTTTTATCCTCGGTAACCTATCAAATGACAATTCTATGATTTCATTCTATTATTTATTTTTTTAATTTTTTTATTATTATTCTATTACAGTTGTCCTAATTGTCCCCCTTTGCCC
Organism: Carollia perspicillata; assembly: GCA_004027735.1. NCBI lineage: Eukaryota > Metazoa > Chordata > Mammalia > Chiroptera > Phyllostomidae > Carollia > Carollia perspicillata. The sequence goes on along the minus strand of PVKM010006866.1, from coordinate 29,638 downwards.
TCCTTCACCCAGCTCACCCCCAACTCCCAGTCAATCCGTACACTATTGCCCATGTCCATGGGTCATTTGTACATGTTCTTTGACTAGTCCTTCCCCTTCTGTCCACCATTATCCCCCTCCTCTCTCCCTTCTAGTTTTGTCAGTCTATTACATGTTTCCATGTCTCTGGTTCCATTTTGCTCATTAGTTTATTTTGTTCATTAGATTGCCCTTATAGGTGAGATTATATGTTATTTGTCTTTCACTGCCCAGCTTATTTCACTTACCATAATGCTCTCCAGTTCCAGCCATGCTGTCATGAAAGGTAAGAGTGCCTTCTTTCTGTTGTGTGGTATTCCATTGTATAAATGTACCAGTTTTTTTAACTACTTGTTTCCTGATGGACATTTAGGCTATTTCCAGCACTTGGCTATATTGTAAATAGCACTATGAACATAGGGATGCATAAGTTCTTTTGAATTGATGATTTGGGAATTTTTAGGGTATATTCTTAACAGTGGAATTGCTGAGTCAAAAGGCAATTCCATTTTTAATTTTTTGCAGAAATTCCATACTATTTTCCACAGTGGCTGCACCAGTCTGCATTCCCATCAACAGTGCACTAGGGTTCCCTTCTCTTCACATCCTCTCCAGTACTTATTATTTGTTAATGATAGCCATTGTGACAGGTGTGAGGTGATAGTTCATAGTGATTTTAATTTGCATTTCTCTGATGCCTAGTGATGTTGAGCATCATTTCATGTCTATGGGCCATCTGTATGTCCTCTATGGAGAAGTGTCTATTCAGGTCCTATTTCCATTTTTTAAAGATTTTGTTTATTTATTTTTAAAGAGAGGGAAAAAGAAAGGGAAAGAAACACCAATGTGTGGTTGCTTCTCACGTGCCCCCTATTGGGGACCTGGCCTGCAAGCCAGGCCTGTGCCCTAGACTGGGAATCGAACCTGCAATACTTTGCTTTGCAGGCCAGTGCTCAATCCACTGAGCCACACCAGCCAGGGCCTATTTCCATTTTTTAATTGGATTGTTTGTCTTCCTGATGTTGAGTTGTACAAGTTCTTCATATATTTTTGAGATTAAACTCTTGTTCAATGTATCATTGGCAAATATGTTTTCTTTGGTTAGTTCCCTTTTCATTTTAATGATGGTTTCATTAGCCATACAGAAGTTTTTAATTTAATGTAGTCCCATTTGTTTATTTTTCCCTTTATTTTCCTTGCCCTGGGAGATATATCAGCAAAAATATTGCTATGTGGGATATCTGCAAATTTCCTGCCTGTTTTCCTCTAGGACTTTGATGGTGTCACAACTTATATTTATGTCTTTTATCCATTTTGAGTTTATTCCAGTGTATGGTGTAAGTTGGTGATCTAGTTTCACTTTTTTTCATGCACCTGTCCAGTTCCCCCAACACCATTTATTGAACAGGCTATTTTTACTCCATTTTATGCTCATACCCTCTTTGTGAACTATTGATTGACCACAGAGCAGGCTGGAGACCCAATATAGTCACATCTCCATCACATGCCAAAAATATTAAATGTTGGATGGCAGGTTAGAGGAGAAGGGAACATTATTTCCCCAGCCAAGCTGCATGCCTTGCTGGGAAATTAGCTGCTGCCCGGTACTCACAGCCAGCTTGATTTAGCCACTCATCTCATGTTGAACATAACTGTCATGGGCTCAAAAGGGTGATGACTCTGTCCTTTATTAGTACAAAGATTATGAGGTATTGATGTGTGTCATCTGCATGGGTCCTGATGGCAGCATCTGTTTGCAGGCACTGCGGGAAGCAGTAAGATAAAAGCTCTCAGTGTCCCTTGACATGAGACTGGGGTTAGAAAATGTAAACTTGTCTGTCAGTACTAGATGCTGGTCTCCTCTCATTCTAACACACTGGCAACAGCATAAGGACTGCTCAGATAAATAATTCAGCTCAAAGACCCCCTCCTTAGTCCCTGTGTAATACCGAAGCCCTGGAAAGCTTGGTTCTGCTGAGAGGGAAATCTTGTTACTTCTTCCTGAAACACTGCATCTCTGGGTAGCACTAAATTTCTCTTTCTGTCTCTTCATTCTCTCATCACCATGGCAACCCAAGAGAGGGACCCAGCATTGAAATCAAATTCTCCCAACAGACATATGTGGAACAGCAAGTGTGTTCTTTCTAATATTAGGAAAGGGAAACATTTTTAGCCCTCTCTTTATGCTTCAGTCTTGGTCCATGGTGAATACCAAATACTTTTATCCACAACTCCAGACACAGATATACATCTTTCTGCTGAGACCAGTGCAGCTGGATCAGTCAGGTCCCGAGGGAAGGTGATGGGGGATTGAGAAATAAAGAGACAGAGTCAAAGCGGGGTCATGTTGAGTCCCTTCTCTGGGATGCAAAGGAAGGAACTGTTTATTGGGGAAGCCAGGTTGTATATTGAGCTAACTTTGAAGCAGAGCATGAGAAAGAGAAACTGCAAGGCTAGGTACATTTTATTTTTTAAGCATATTTGCTGCTCCTTCTTGGTACAGTGATATAGAAAGCAGCCAAGTCATTCTTTTTTCTTACAACAATCTATCAGGCAGTCTTCCATGGCCTAGGGCAGCTGTGCTGAACCTGAGGCCTGCTTCCAACTTCCTTGGCACACATTATCCTGCTCCACTCTCCACACTTTCTCAGACCTTCCTGCATCAGAGCTGCTAATCTGATAGATCTGAGATCAATTACTAAGCTGTATCTCATCACTGAGCAGTGTCATCACAATGAAAAGTGATACATACTTGTAACTATACACAGTAGTAGATTCCACATGCTCTGGTAGATTAGGTCAGGCCAAATGTTTTCTGAAGACCATAGCTTCTCAGATTCAGAGGGGAGGGAGTAGCTTAAGCTGAATTTTATAATCCATTTTTAAAAACACAAAACTCTGCAACAGAAAGTTAGAAAGAGGAAAGGAAGGTTTAATAAGCATATGCCTAGTTCTTGAATCAAACTTTTATTTATGAATGACACTTTGCTTGCTTTTGAACTAATTGGTCCTTGAGTATGTAGCTTTCTCAATGGAAAGTCTTGAGGAGAAGGGTGAATGGGAGGATTCAAGCATGAAAAACTCCTTGAACCCACAATATCTATGCAGATTTGCCCAGGATATGACTCTTGTCCCTCTTGTCTACACTGGGCATAAAGGGTGTGCTTGTTCAATTTCCTTACCTTCCACTGTTCTCTGAGAACCTGGGGAAGAAATTCAATTTAAATACAAATTCCATACCGAACTTCTAGTTGTGTGTAGCTCTTTCATGGACACTCAGAAGTCACTGGACCACGTAGTAAATCTTTAGACAGGGGGGAAAGGCTTTGTCTTTGGCTAACAGTGAAAATTTTTCCTGCTCAAACAGACCCATATAAACTTATCAAAACAACTTTGGCTACCATAAATAATGCTGCAATTAACATAGTGCTGCTTACATTCTTTTGAATTAGTGTTTGGTATCTCTTTAGATAAATTCCCAGAAGTGAAATCACTGGGTCATAAGGCAGTTCCGTCTTTCATTTTTTGAGGTACCTCCATACTGCTTTCCATAGTGGCTGCACCAGTCAGCATTTCCACCAAGAGCACAAAAGAGTCCCCCTTTATTCACATCTTCACCAGCACTTGTTGATTTATTGGTGGTGGCTATTGTGATAGGTGTGAAGTGATATTTCATGGTGGTTTTAAATTTGCATTTCTCTGATGATTAGTGATGTTGAGCATCTTTTCATATGTCTATTGGCCATCTGTATGTCTTCTTTGGAGAAGCATCTATTTAAGTCCTTTGCTCATTTTTTAAATTGAGTCTTTATTTTATTGTCATTGAGCTTTATAAGTTCTTTATAAATTTTGGATGTTAACCCCTTATCAGATGTATCATTGGAGAATATGTTTAACCATTCAGTGGGTGGTCTTTTTATTTTGTTCATAGTTTTCTTTACTGTGCAAAAATGTTTGTTTGATGTAGCCCAAGTGTCCATCATGGAGAAAATTATGCTCGGTGAAATAACCCAGTCACAGAAAGACAAATGCCATCTGATTTCATTCATATGTGGAATCTATGAACAAACTGAAACAACAAAAGACAGACTCATAGAGAGCAGGCTGACAGCTTGAGGGATGGGGTGGTGCAGGGATGGAGCAAAAAGAAAAAGGGCTCATGGACACAGAGAACAGTGGGATGATTGTGGGGGGGAGAGGGGTGTGGGTGGAGGTGAAAGAAGGTGTACAGGGTATAAATGATTATGGAAAAATGCAATAAAAAAAAGGATATTAGGCCAAAATAGAGGTATAGATAGATACAATTCACTTCCTCACTCAACTAAAAGAATAATAACATCTGCCCTGGCTGGTGTAGCTTGGTGGATTGAATGCAGGCCTGCGAGCTAGAGGATTGTGGTTCAATTCCCAGTCAGGGCAGATGCCTGGGTTGCAGGCCAGTTCCCAGAAGCGAGTTTGCGAGAGAAAACCATACATTGATATTTCTCTCCCTCTCTCCTTCCCTCCCCCCTCTAAAGATACATAAATAAAATATAAAAAGAATAATAACATAAAAACCAAAACCCAGCAGAACTGGCAGAAAATCAAACTGTATGGAAGTTCAACAACCAAACAGTTGAAAAAGAAACATTCATCCAGACCAGTAGGGGTAGTGGAGACAGGAAGACAGGGTGGCGAGGATGTACCACAAGGCAGTGACTGGTGGACCAGCTGATCCCACATTCGTGTGCAGATAAGCTAGGAGGAATAACTGAGGGGGAAGACAGACTATGCAACCCAGAGTTCCAATGGGGGAAAAGAAAGCCCCAATACTTCTGGCTGTAAAAACCTGTGGGGGTTGCACTAGTGGGAGAAACTCCCAGTCTTATAGGAAAGTCCATTGTAGGGCCCCATAGGATCCTAGAATGTACCCACCTGGGAGTCAGCACCTCAAAGGGCACAATCTACTTGTGGGAAGTGAAGGAAGTGACTGAAAGCTGGGAAAGAGCCAAGCAATCAACATTGATTCTTCCCTGACCACTCCCCAACATACAGCACCACAATGCAGCAAAGAGGGTTGCACTGCCCTGCTGAATACCTAAGGCTCCACCCCCTTAGGTGCCCTGAGACACAACAGGTGCCCTGAGACAAAGAAATATGGCCCAAATGAAAGAACAGGTCAAAACTCCAGAAAAAGAACTAACCGACCAGGAGATATCAGATGCAGAGGTCAAAGTGCTGGTAATCAGGATGCTCACAAAAATGACGGAGTACAGCTGCAAAATAAAGAAATAAGTGAAGGCTATACAAAGTGAAATAAAGAAAAATATACAGGGAACCAAGTGAAGTGAAGGATACTGGAACTCAGATCAATGATTTGGAACAAAAGGAAGAAGTAGACATTCAACCAAAACTGAATGAAGAAACAGAAATTCAAAAAGACAAGGAAAGAGTCAGGAACCTCTGGGACAACATTAAAAGTTTCAACATCTGAATCATAGGGGTGTCAGGTGGAGAAGAGGAAGAGCAAGACATTGAAAATTTATTTGAAAAAAATAATGAAGGAGAACTTACCTAATTTGGTGAAGGAACTAGACATACAAGTCCAGGAAGCCCAGAGAGTCACAAAGAATTTGGACCCAAGGTTGAACACACCAAAACACATTATAATTAAGTTCCCCAGGATTAAAGATAAGGGAAGAATCTTAAAAGCAGCAAGAGAAAAGGAGACAGTTACCTACAAAGGAGTTCTCATAATACTATCAGCTGATTTCTCAAAAGAAACCTTACAGGAAAGAAGGGGCTGGAAAGAAGTATTCTAAGTCATGAACAGCAAGGACCTACAGCCTTGTTTACTGTGTCCAGCAAACCATCATTTAGAATTGAAAGGCAGATAAAATGCTTCCCAGATAGGGTCAAGTTAAAGGAGTTCATCATAACTAAGCCCTTATTACATGAAATGTTAAAGGGACTATCTAAGAAAAGGATGATCAAAACTATGAACAACAATAAAATGACAACAAAGTCACAACTATCAACAAATGAAGCTAAAAACAAAAACAAATTAAGCAAACAACTAGAACAGGAAGAGAATCACAGAAATGGAGATCACATGGAGGGTTATCAATGGGGAAAGAGGCAGGGAAGAATGGGGGAAAAGGTCATCCTTGTGAACTGGTATGTCATTGTGGTTTTCATTTGCATCTCTCTGATGGCTAGTGATGCTAAGCATCTTTTCATATGTCTCTGGGCCCTTTGCATGTTCTTCTTGGAGAAGAGTCTGTTCAGGTCCTTTGCCCATTTTTAATTGTATTGTTTGTCTTCCTGGAGTGGAGTTGTGTGAGTCCTTTATATATTTTGGAGATCACAAAAATAAATTTAAAGTGTATAAAAGACTTAAATATAAGTCATGACACCATAAAAATCCTTCAGGAAAACATATGCAGGAAAATCTCAGATATTCCACGCAGCAATATTTTTACCAATATGTCCCATAGAGCAAGGGAAATTAAGGAAAGAATAAACGAATGGGATCTTATAAAAATAAAAAGCTTCTGCACTGCTAAAGGAAACAGCATTAAAATGAAAAGAGAACCAACTATCGGAAAACATATTTGTCAATGATACCTTATAGTTGAGTTTTAATACACACTGTGGAATGAATATTGATAGAACAGTTTGTCTTTCAAATGCAGATACAAGACCCAGAAAATTCTGGAAGAAACCCTTGGAGTTTTTCCATAAAAAGCATTCAGGTAAATCACTACAGATGCCAATACTCGTGGCTTACCTCCTAGAGGTAGCTGAAATATTTCCATTTTTCTACCTGCCCACCTTTCCTGGATACCCCATTTCCTAATCAATTTGGGGAAGCTGTCCATGAGGCTCTGTATATATAAAATTGTGAATATGGGAGCAGTAGGTTTGCTTGAATTACTGAGAGTGGTGGTTTTTGGTAGTTGCTATTAGCAAAGGCTTACAAAATTTTCAGGTTATGCCATTTCTCCAAAGCTACGCTGCCTGCATATTTCAGTACAATGAACTTATTATGCCACTGTGAATGAACTCAACCTGCTAGGAAAATGGATTTTCTTCCTAGAAACTAGTTTAAGAATTCATACTACTTAAATTCCAAAAAGATATTGAAAAATTTAAAAAAACCACCAGAATAGTGGAAATTTTACAAATAATCTAGAAAAGCATACCATAGGCACAAGAACAACACTGAAAATAGTAGGAGAAATTCTAACTGTGCTAAAACAAAGTAAAATGAAGGCACAGTCATGGGGATAAAAATAAAATTATCAAAAATAAAGTAGTTAATTTTTTCCTTTTACAAAGGATGGGTGATGATACTAGTCTTTATGGAATGTATGATATACTTTTTTTGGTGTACCCTTCCCCCTTAAACATACACTAAATGATAAATAGGTCCAAGAGGAGTTAGTAAAGAGAAAAATATTTATTTTACTACTGCACAAATAGTATATGTTTCCAAGGATTTCTTGTATCTATTTTCATAAACTGAAGAATATTACATGCAGCTGGAGACACAACTGAAACCACATAGAAGAGAGTATAATTAAAAAGAGAGAAATCACTAGGGGGGAAGGGGGAGTGGGGATAGGTAGAAGAGAGTAAAGTGTGATGAATGTGTGATGGAAGGAGATTTGACTTGGGGTGGTGAACATACAATACAATATACAGATGATGTGTTATAGAATTGTACACATGAAACCTATATAATTTTATTAACCAATGTCACCCCAATAAATTCAATAAAAATAAAGAAAACAAAAATATCCAAGTGAAGGACATTTTCACTTCTTATTGAGAAAAAGAAACAAATAGGGAGAGGATTAAGAAATTAACCATCTCAAAAATGCTTGCAGAAACTAAAATCCTAAAGTGCAAATCTTTGGTTGCGTTAGGGTGGTAACGTTATACGTGATTTCACTTTTTTTCCCTCTTTCTTAAAGGGCTTACATTGTTTTTAGGTTTTTCTTTTAAGTTAAGGGTTAAGACTCAGAGAAAAGAGAATGGTTAACTTAAAAATGGAACACTAACACTGACAACAGAAAAAATAGAAGTCAAAAGACAATGCAATATTGTCAAATGGCTAGAAAAATAAAAGCAGAAAAGCAGTCCAGAATTTGATATCCAGCAAAAATATCTTTCAAAAATTAAAGTGACATACCTACACAAAGACGTCCAACTGATTTTTGAAAAGGTACAAAAGAAATTCAATGGAGAAAGACAGTCTTGGCGGAAAGAGGTGCCCAAACAATTGGACATGCAGAGGCAAAAAAATGAACTCTGACCTAAACCTCGCATCTTATACAAAAATAACTCAAAATAGATAACAGAAAAATGTAAAACAAAATTATAAAATATTTAATAGAAAGCCATAGCAGTAAATCTTTGGGATTTACAACCAGTTAAATAATTCTTCAGCTTGAATCCCAAATCACCATACTATGCCAAAAGAAAAGATAAATTGAACTTCATCAAAATCCTGTGAATTACATGAAAACACAAGGTGCATAAAGGGAGTAAATATTTGCAAATCACGTAGCTGACAAAAAGTGCCCATCAGTAAATGAATGGATCAAAAAACTATGGTACATTTACATGATGGAATACTACGCAGCAGAAAGAAAGAAGGAACTCCCATGCTTTGTGACAGCATGGATGGAACTGGAGAGCATAATGCTAAGTGAAATAATCTAGGCAGTGCAAGACAAATACCATATGATCTCACCTATAAGTGGAACCCTAATCAACACAACAAATGAGCAAGCAAAATATAACCACAGACATTGAAATTAAGAACAAACTGACAGTATACAGAGGGGATAATGGGGGGGAAAGGGGGAAGGGTTTTAGGAACATGCACGAAGGACACATGGACAAAACCAAAGCAGGATAGGATCAAGGGTGGGGAGTGAGGATAGCTGGGGTGGGGGGAATGGTGGGGGGAAACTGGAGACAACTGTACTTAAACAATTAAAAATATATATAAAACTAAAAATAGACACATATTCCAAATATAAAGAGAAATCTCAGTAAAAAAATCCAATTAGAAAATGATCAAATACATGCACTGATATTTCACTGGAGAGGACATACAAATGGTAAATAAGCACATGAAAAGATGTTCATCATCACTATGTATATTAATTTGCTAGGACTGCTATTACAAAATACCTGGCATAAACAACAGAAACTTATTTTCTCACATTTCTGGAGCTGAAAGTCCAAGATCAAAGTGTTGGCAGGGTTAGTTTCTTTTGAGGCCTCACTCTTGGCTTGCTGATGGCTGCTCCTGAAGCTTCTTTACATGGTCATCCATCTATGCACACATGCCTCTGGTGTCTTTCTGTTCTTATAAGACCATCAAGCATATTGGATTAGGTTCCTACCTCAACAGCCTCATTTTCACTCAATCACCCCTTTAAGACTTTATGTTCAAAAACAGTTACATTCTGAGGTACTAGGGGTTGGAACTTCAACATACAAATTTGGGGGTGACAAAATTTAAGCCATAACATTAACCACCATGGAAACATAAATTAAAACCACAACGAGACACAATGACATCAAATTGGCTAAAATAAAAATAGTGACAACACCTAATGCTAGAGAGGTTACAGAAAAACTAGATCACTTATACATTAGAGTGTAAAATGGTACAGTCACATTGGGAAAAGTATATGTCAATTTTTCACAAAACTAAACATGCATATGCCATAAAACCTAGCAACTGCATTCTTTGTCATTTATCCCAAGTGAAAACTTATGTTTATACAAAATCTTGCAAGTATTTATAGCAGCTTTATTTATAATGTCCAGTAACTGGAAACAGTTCAGATGTACTTCAATGGGTTATTAGTTAAGCAAAATGGAGCATATCTGCACCATGGAATACTACTCACAATAACCTAGATAGACCTCCAGAGAATTGTGGTCAATGAAAAAAAGCCAATCCCCAGAAGCCACATCCTGTTATGATTCCATTATAATGCTTGAAAGAATAAAATATAAAAAAGGAGACTAGATTGGTATTTCTAGGAGTTCAGGTGGGTGGGAAGGAGATAAGTAAGGCTGTAAAAAAAGGCTAAGACCAGAATGCCTTGTGATATAAAACTTCTGTGTTTTAGGTGTGGTGGTGGCCATACAAAAGTACATATAGCTAGACACACTCATACACAAGTACCATTAAAACTGGAGAAATCTCAGTAAGTCGGTGTACTAAATCAATGTCAATTTTCTGTTTGAAATACTGTACTATACTGGGGAGAACTTGATAAAAGATATATGGGATCTTTGTTAAAACTGCATGTGAATCTAAAGTTGTAATAAAAATTGCAGAGAAAGGTATGGCTAATTTATTGTCCTTCATGTGACTCGTGTTCCATCAGCACACTACTCAAAGTCCTATACCCCCTATTCATGTCCAGATCACATAGATTCTGGTGTATGAGTGTTGCTCTAATATTATTGTAAATGCTGTTCCACATAATTGTAAATACTTCACAACACCCTTCCAGGATCTTAGCCCATGTCACAGTCTCCTGAACTCTATTACTGTAGTGGTTAACGCTATTCTCTCACACACTACACCTATTTACTATATTTTACTCTCACTTTACCCCAGAATCTGAACTTCCACAACCTCATTGCTTTCTAGATCCAACTCACAACCCTTCCCTTCCCAGCAAGAGTTTTATCTTCTTCCCATCCTTTCTGAAAAGTGGCTAGTTGGGTTGAAGATCATGGTTAACACTATACATAGCCAAAGGATCTCCTATCTTTTCTCTACCAGCTGCCACTGCAAATATCATAGAATACTCTCCTGCAGCCTTAAACCATTTTGCCTCCCCCTCCAACTGATCACAAAAAAGAGTAGGTGGAAGTAGTGAACACCAGGATACCCAAAGGAGACTGCACCACTGAATCTCACAGATATTCTACCACAGAGTTCACACCATAAACCATGGGAGCCAGAAAAAACCCGTTTAAGAAGCTGAAGATAACAAGAAGAGTCTCACAAACAATGGAAAGACAAAGAAACAATCCCCAAATGAAAAGAAAGGAGGAAGCCTCAGAAAGAATGCTAAATGAAATGGAAGCAAGTCAGCTATCAGATATTGAATTCAAAGAAATGGTTATCAGGAAGATCCATGAGTTCACAATAAGCTACCAGAAACTACAGGGGAACTACAATGATTCACTGAAAACTATATCAACATGAAAAAGGAAATAGAAACTATCAACCAGGACCAAGAGGAAATGAAGAACAAAATTTCTGAGCTGAAGAACACAGTGGAAGGAATCAAAAGCAGGATTGATAAAGCAGAAGATCAGACCAGTGAGTTGGAGGACAAGGTACAAAAAATCACCCAGAAAGAGCAAGAAAAGAAAAAGAGGCTTAGAAATAATGAAGAGGGATTAAGAGAAATGCAAGGCAACATGAAACATAATAACATCCATATAATAAGGATACCAGAAGGAGAAGAAGAAGAGCAAGGGTTAGAAAGCCTATTTGAAAAAGTCATGATGAAAAACTTCCCTAATTTGATGAGAGAAAAAGTCACACAAATCCAGGAAACACAAAGTCCCAACCAGTGGGCCAAAGAGGCCCACTTTAAGACACATCATAATTAAAATGGCAAAAATCCAAGACAAAGAGAGAATCTTAAAGGCAGGAAGGGAGAAGAAGGAAGTAGCCTCAATTAGGTTAGCTGCTGACTTCTCAGTGGAAACGCTCCAAGCCAGAAGAAAATGCAAGAAATATTCCAAGTAATGAGAACCAGAGGCCTGCAACCTAGGCTTCTTTAACCAGCAAGGCTCTCAATCAAGATTAAAGGCCAAGTAAAGAGCTTCTAAGACAAAAGAAGTCTAAAAGAATAAACATCCAACAATCCAGCTTTGCAAGAGATGCTAAAGGGGCTGCTCTAAGGAAAGGAAGGAAAAGAGAGAGACAGAGAGGAACATAGGTATAAAAATGACAATGAATAAGTACCTATCAATAATAACCTTAAACATAAATGGATTAAATTCTCCAATCAAAAAACACAGAGTAGGTGAATGGATAAGAAAGCATGACCCACACATATGCTGCCTAAAAGAGACCCATCTCAGGACAAAGAGCTACACAAACTGAAAGTGAAGGGCTAGAAATAAATTTTTCCAAGCAAATGTACAGGAAAGAAAAAAGCCAGGGTAGCAATACTCATATCAGGCAAAATAGACTTAAAAAAAAGAGCCATAAAGAGAGACACAGAAGGTCATTTCATAATACTCAAGGGAAGACTCTATCAAGAAGACATAAACATTGTAAATATATATGCACCCAACATAGGAGCATCGAAATATATAAAGAAAATTTTAGAGGACTTCAAGAAAGATATTAATAGCAACAGAATTATAGTAGGGGATTTTAACACCCCACTGTCAAAAATGGACAGATCTTCCAAACAAAATATCAACAAAGACATTGTCGCATTGAACAAAGCCCTAAATGAAATGGACTTAACTGATATATATAGAGAGAGAGCCCTTCATCCCAAAGAAGCTAAATACACATGCTTTTCAAATGCACATGGAACATTTTCAAAGATAGACCACATGGTAGGACCCAAAACAAGCCTCAACAAATTCAAGAAAGTTGAAATCATACCCAGCATTTTCTCTGACCACAAGGGACTGAAACTAGAAACCAAGCTCAAGGGAAAAAAATAACCCAAACACTCAAAATCATGGAGATTGAATAGCATGCTATTAAACAATGAATGGGTCAAGAATGAAATTAGGGATGAAATCGAAAAGCTACTAGAAAGTAATGAAAATGAACTCACAACCCAAAACTTATGGGACACAGAAAAGGAAGTACTGAGAGGGAAGTTCATAGCAAGACAGGCGTACCTAAAAATGATAGAAACATTTCAAATAAACAACCTAACCTTATGCCTACAAGAACTCGAGGAACAACAACAAAAACAGCCCAGAGCTAGTAGAAGGAAGAAAATAACAAAGATCAGAGCAGAATTAAATGTCATAGAGACTAAAGGCACAATCCTAAGGGTCAATGAATCCAGGACCTGTTTTTTTTTTTTTTTTGAAAAGATAAATAAAATCAACAAGCCTGTAAGCAAGCTCATCAAGAAAAAAAGAGAGAGGACCCAAATAAACACAATCAGAAATGAAAGAGAAGTTACAACTTGTTGGGAACCACTCTGCCTGGTTTCAGGAGTTGTAACCGCCCCCCCATGGCTAAGGCTGAGTGAGTGACCTCCAGACTGTGAGCCACTGAGGAAACAAAGCTTATCTCCCCGGCAAGAGGGCTCCCTCTGCCATCTCTAACCCCCAACGCTTGGTCAGTTAGTCAGAGTCTATGGGTAATACCTCGCAGTGGAGAGGCAACCCAAACCAGACACGATCATGTGGGAGGGCATCTAGGAAGGACTTGGGGGCTGCAGCAAAGTGAGGGCAAAGGACCCTCACCCGCCCCCGCCCCAGCTATTTTGACATAGCTTGAGTCCCCTGTCTGTCTGGGAGAAGTGCTTCCTGACTCTAATCCACTTAAGCCTGAATCTATGACCAGGAGGGGGTGCAGCCCTCTACCAGCTAGTGTGGGTTCCAGAGTGATTGGGCAAATGAAAGAATTTGTAAAATCCTGTGAAACCTGCTTTGCTAAGAGTGCTTTCATTCATATGATAAGGGTTCAGAAAGGAAATGAGTATGTCCTCTAAAGTTTTGCAACCCTCTTACCTTACAGACACTGAGTCAGATTAAGCACTCAGATTTCTTTGAAATGTTATCTATTGTTTGATCCTTGCTGCCTGACATTGATTAATGAGCTTTACCTGTATCCCTGTGTGTTACGAACCTAATAAATACAATCGGAGGTAAGGACTTGGGGCCCTTCTTTGAGAAGCTGGCCACCTTTCCTCCTGAAGCAGATCATGACTTGGTAGCATTACTTTCATCTGTGGCAGATGTAGGGGCTCTGTGGGCAGAGCCCTCCCACAACAACTAACACCACAGAAATACAAAGCATTTTAAGAAATTACTATGAAGAGCTATATGCCAAGAAATTTGAAAACTTAGGTGAAATGGAAAAATTTCTAGAAAAATATAACCTTCCAAAACTCAATGAAGAAGAAGCAGAAAGCCTGAACAGGCCAATGGCGGCAGATGAAACTCAAGCAGTAATAAAAAAAACTCCCAACAAAAAAAGCCCTGGACCAGATGGGTTCACAGGAGAATTCTACAGAGCATTTAAGGAAGAGCTAACACCTATCCTGCACAGACTATTCAAAAAAATGCAAAGTGATGGAAGACTCCCAAACTCTTTTTATAAAGCCAGGATCATCCTAATCCCAAAATCAGATAAAGACAGAACAAAGAAAGAAAACTTCAAGCCAATATCACTAATGAACATAGATGCTAAAATCCTCAAAAAAATATTGCCAAGCCACATCCAACAATACATTAAAAAGATCATACACCATGATCAAGTGGGATTCATCCCAAGGATGCAAGGATGGTTCAACATTCGCAAATCAGTAAATGTAATACATCACATAAAAAAAAAGTCAAGACAAAAATCACATAATCATATCAATAAATGCAGAAAAAGCATTTGACAAGGTACAGCACCCATTTATGATACGAACACTCAGCAAAATGGGAATAGAGGGAGCATTCCTCAACATAATAAAGGCCATATATGAGAGACCTACAGCCAACATCATACTCAATGGACAAAAACTAAAAGTTTTTTCACTAAGGTCAGGAACAAGACAAGGTTGTCCACTTTCACCACTTCTATTCAATATAGTATTGGAAGTTTTAGCCACAGCAATCAGACAAGAAAAGGAAATAAAAGGCACCCAAATCAGAAAGAAGGAAACAAAACTGTCATTGTTTGTAGATGACATGATAGTGTACATATATAATCTTATAGACTCCACCCAAAAACTCCTCAACTGAACAAATAATTTGGCAAAACAGCAGGATACAATGTGAATATCCAAAAATCGAAGACATTTTTGTATACCAACAATGAAACAGCAGAAGAAGAAGTCAAGAAAAAAATCCCATTCGATATAGCAAAAAAAAAAAAAAAAAAAAAAAAAAAAAAAAAAAAAACAAAAAAAAAAAAAAAAAAAAAAAAAAAAAAAAAAAAAAACTAGGAATAAACCTAACCAAGGAGATAAAAGACCTGTATGCAGAAAACTACACAATGAAGAAAGAAATAAAGGAAAACACAAAGAAATGGAAGCATATACCGTGTTCATGGATTGGAAGATTATCATCATCAAAATGTCCATACTACCCAAAGCAATTTACAGATTCAATACAATACCTACTATAGTACAAATGGCATATTTCACAGACATAGAACAAATGCTTCAAAAATTTATATGGAATGATAAAAGACCCCGAATAGCAGCTGCAATTTTGAGAAAGAAGAGCAAGGCAGGAGGGATCACAATATCTGATATCAAACTCTATTACAAGGTCACTGTAATAAAAACAGCCTGGTACTGGCATAAAAACAGGTACATAGACCAATGGAACAAAACGGAGAGCCCAGAAATAAGCGCAACTCTCTATGGTCAGTTAATATTCAACAAAGGAGGCAACAACATTAAATGGAGTAAAAATAGCCTCTTCAACAAATGGTGTTGGGAGAACTGGACAGCTACATGCAAAAAAAAATGAAACTCGAGCCCCAACTTATACCATACATAAAAAGAAATTTAAGGTGGATAAAAGACTTAAATATAAGCTGTGACACCATTAAAATCCTAGAGGAGAACAAAGGCAGGAAAATCTCAGATATCTGATGCAGCATCATGTTTACTGATATGTCCCCTAGAGCAAGAAACATAAAGGAAAGAATAAACAAATGGGATCTCATCAAATTAAAAAGCTTCTGCACAGCTAAAGAAAACAACATTAAAATTAAAAGAGAACCAACTATATGGAAAAACATATTTGCCTATGATACCTCAGACAAGGGTTTAATCTCCAAACTATACAAAGAACTTACATGACTCCACTCCAAGAAGATAAGGAACCCAATTAAAAAGTGGGCAAAGGACTTGGGCAGACACTTCTCCAAGGAGGACAGACATACAGAGGATTCAGAGACACATGAAAGGATGCTCAATATCGCTAGCCATTAGAGAAATGCAAATCAAAACCACAATGAGATACAACTTTACACCGGTAAGAATGGCCATAATAAACAAAGCAACAAACAACAAGTGTTGGAGTGGTTGTGGAGAAAAGGGGACCCTAGTTCACTGTTGGTGGGATTGCAGACTGGTACAACCACTATGGGAAAGAGTATGGAATTTTCTCAGAAAACTAAAAATGGATGTGCCTTTTGACCCAGCAATTCCACTGCTAGGATTATATCCCAAGAACCCTGAAACACCATTCCAAAAGAACCTATGCACTCCAATGTTCATAGCAGCACAATTTACCATAGTCAAGTGCTGGAAGCAACCTAGATGCCCGTCCGTAAATGAATGGATCAAAAAACTATGGTACATATACACAATGGAATTCCATGCAGCAGAAAGAAAGAAGGAGCTCCTACCCTTTGCAACAGCATGGATGGAACTGGAAAGCATTATTCTGAGTGAAATAAGCCAGGCAGTAAAAGACAAATACTGTATGATCTCACCTTTAACAGGAACCTAAGCAACAAAACAAACAAGCAAGCAAAATATAACCAAAGACATTGAAATAGAAAACAGGCTGAAAGTAACCAGAGGGGAGAGGGGAGGGAATTTCAGGGGAAAAGGGGAGGGGATTACAGGAACAAGTATAAAGGACACATGGACAAAAATGAAGGGGGGTGGAAATGGGAGGGATGTGGGAGCACTGGGGCGGTGGACTGTGATGGGAGTAAAAGACAGAAAACTGTACTTGAACAACAATTAAAATAAAAGATCTTTAAAAATTAAATAGATATAAAAAGAGAAAAAAATGCAGGGAAAGATGAGCTAAAGATTTATCTTACTAGGAACATCTGTTACCCATAAAAAGCCAGTAAAGAAACATTAAATACAAATGACCCAAGATAGCAATTTAGAGATACAAGGAATAATGAATAATAAATCTTTTGGTAAATCAATATAAGTGTTGACTGCATGAATCAACAATAATAATGTCACATATCGTCCACAATACACAGGGTTAAATTACAAAAACAACAGCAAATAAGTCATGAGGAGAATTAATGAGGTTAATGGGTTCATGCAAGATGCATGGACTAAAGATAACAAGGTTCACTTTTTAATGATAATATATTCAATCCACCAAGAAGAGGTATATTTTTTATTTTTATTTTTTAGAATAAATTTTATTGAATACACTATTACAGTTCTCCCATGTTTTTCTCTTTATTCCCCTCCGCTGAGTACCTGCCTCCCACTTCATTCCCCACCTTCGTTATGTCCATGCGTTATACATACAAGTTCTTTGGCTTCTCCATTTTCTATACTATTCTTACCCTCCTCCTGTCTATTTTGTAGCTACCAATTTGTACTTCTTAATCCTTGCACCTTCTCCCTCTTCCCCCCCTTACCCCTCCCAACTGATAACCCTCCAAACGATCTCCGTATCTATAATTCTGTTCCTCTTCTGCTTGTTTAACTTGTTTTTAGATTCAATTGTTGATAGTTGTGAATTTATTGCCATTTTAATATTCATAATTTTTATCTTTTTCTTACATAATTACCTTTAACATTTCATATAATGGCTTGGGGATGATGAATTCCTTTAGTTTTACCTTGTCTGGGAAGCACTTTATCTGTCCTTCCATTCTAAAAAACAGCTTTGCTGGATAGAGTAATCTAGGTTGTAGATCCATGCTTTTCATCGCTTTGAACACTTCTTGCCAGTCTCCTCTAGCCTGCAAAGTTTATTTTGAGAAATCAGCTGACAGTCTTATGGGAACTCCTTTGTAGGTAACTCCTTTTCTCTTGCTGCTTTTAAATTCTCTTTATCTATAATCTTTGGCACATTAATTATGATGTGTCTTGGTATGTTCCTCCTAAGGTGGAACTTCTATGTGACTCGCTGTGCTTCCTGGGCTTGTGTGTTTATTTTTGTCACCAAATTAGGAAAATTTTATTTCATTACTTCTTCAAATAAGTCTCCAAATTCTTGTTCTTCCTCTTATTCTGGTATCTCTATGATTCAGCTGTTTGTACATTTGTAGATACCCAGAGGCTCCTTAGCCTATCCTCATTTTTTGAATTCCTTTTTCTTCTTGCCGTTCTGATTGAATATTTTTTCTTACAAATGTTCCAAATCATTGATTTGATTCTCAGCTTCATCCCCTAAACTGTTCGTTCCCTGTACATTTTTTATTTCATTTAATGTAACCTTCATTTCTGCCTGAGTCTTTTTTATGCTGTTAAAGTACCCAATGAGTTCTTTGAGCATCATGATAACCAGTGGTTTGAACTCTCCATCTAATAGGTTGCTCTTCTCTATTTTGTTTAGTTCTTTTTCTGGAGTTTTCTTTTGTTCTTACATTTGGGCCATATGTTTTTCTGCATTTTGGCAGCCTCCCCGTGTTTGCTTCTGTGTATTAGGTAGAATTGTTTTGACTCCCTGTCTCAATAGTGTGGCCTATTGTAGAAAAGAACACCTGGACTTCCAGCCAAGATGGAGGCATAGGTAGACTTTGCCTCCTCCCACAACCCAATAAAGGACAAAAACAATTTTAAAAATAAAATATAACCGGAAGTGCCAGAAAATCAAACTGTATGGAAGTCTGACTACCAAGGAGTTAAAGAAAAAATATTCATCCAGGCTGGTAGGAGGGGCAGAGATGGGCAACCCAGGTGCAGAGGACTCATGGCAAGGCAACAGCTGGAGGACCAGGGTGATTGAGGTGGCCTCTGGCAACCCAGCAAGGCAGTGGACAGCAGAGTGGGTGGTCCCACATTTCTGTGCAAATAAACCAGGGGATACAACTGAGCAATGAGACAGACCACACAACCCAGAGTTCCAGCATGGGAAAATAAAGCCTCAAAACGTCAGACTGAAAATAACTATGGGGCTTGAGGCAGCAGGAGAAACTCCCAGACTAAGAGGAGAGTTCATTGGAGAGACCCACAGAGTCCTAGAATGTACACAAACTACCCTCCCCTGGGAATCAGCACAAGAAGGGCCCAATTTGCTTGTGGGTAGTGGACAAAGTGACTGAAAGCCAACTGAGAGCTAAGCAAGTGGCTTCCTTCTTGGACCCCTCCCTCACATATAGCACTTCAACACAGTGACATGGGTTGCCGCATCCTGGCAAACACCTAAGCCTCTTCCCATTACCATGTAACAGGCATGCTGAGGCAAAAAATATGGCCCAAATAAAAAAAACAGATCAAAGCTCCAGAAAAAAATGCAACTAAGCAATGAAGAGATAGGCAACCTATCAGATGCAGAGTTCAACACACTGGTAATCAGGATGCTCACAGAAATGGTTGAGTATGGTCGCAAAATAGAGGAAGTGAAGGCTATGCAAAGTAAAATAAAGGAAAATGTACAGGGAACCAACAGTGAGGGGAAGGAAACCAGGACTCAAATCAATGGTTCGGAGAAGAAGGAATAAATAAACATTCAACTGGAACAGAATGAAGAAACGAGAATTCAACAAAATGACAAGAGCTTCAGAAAATCCAAAACAACTTTAGACATTCCAACATCTGAATCATAGGGGTGCCAGAAGAAGAGGAAGAGCAAGATATTGAAAATCTATTTGAAAAACATAATGAAGAAGAACTTCCCTGATCTGGCAAAGGAAATAGACTTCCAGGAAGCTCAGGAAGCTCAGAGTCCCCAAAAAGTTGGACACAAGGAAGTACACACCAAAGCACATCATAATTACATCACCCAAGATTAAAGATAAGGAGAAAATCTTAAAAGTAGTAAGAGAAAAGGAGACAGTTACCTACAAAGGAGTTCCTATAAGGCTATCAGCTGATTTCTCAAAAGAAACCTCACAGGCAAGAAGAGGCTACAAGGAAGTATTCAAAGTCATGAAAGGCAAGGACCTACATCCAAGATTGCTCTATCCAACAAAACTATCCTTTAGAATGGAAGGACAGATAAAGTGCTTCCCAGATAAGGTCAAGTTAAAGGAGTTCATCACTACCAAGCCCTTATATGAAATGTTAAAGGAACTTATCTAAGAAAAAGAAGAAGATTGAAAATACAAACAGTAAAATGACAACAAACTCACGACTATCAACAACCAAACATAACAAAAAATAACAAAAACAACTAAGCATACAACTAGAACAGAAATAGAGAACACATGGAGGGGTAAGTGGGGAGGGGCAAAGGAAGAATGGGAGAAAAGGTACAGGGAGTAAGAAGCATAAGTGGTAGATACAAAATAGACAGGGGGAGGTTAAGAATAGTATGGGAAATGAAGAAGCCAAAGAACTTATATGTATGACACATGAACACAAACTAAGGTGTGGAATGGAAGTGGGAGTGAGGTACAGGGTGGAGGGTAATAAAGGGGAGAAAAAATGGGACAACTGTAATAGCATAATCAATAAAATGTATTTTTTTAAAAAAGCACATCTGTAAGTTGTATGGGGTGGAGCCTTAGGTAATCGCCAGGGTGGGGCAAGCTGTATAGCTGCCCTGTCTCTGTGTAGGGGAGGACTTGGAGAGAGTACAATATGACTCCCTGGCCTGTGGAATTTTGCCCAGGGGGAACTCCGTCTGCAAGCACTTTCCCTGTTGCCAGTCACTTCTACCTGTATGCCTCTTCCAGATATTGCTCTGATGCTGATTCCCAGAGGGGGTGAATGTGCATACGTCCTAAGTCCGTTGCAGGCCCTTTGAGGATAGACTCCTGAGAATCCCAGTTTCTTCTACTGCCCCAAACCCCAATGGTTTTCACAGCCAGAATTTATGGGGACTTGTCTTCCTGGCACTAGAACCCTGGGCTGGGTGGTCTGGTCTAGGGTTGGGATCCCTCACACTCAAGGTGTCCCTCCCAATTTTTGTCCACCACACATGAATGTGGGACTGACTGTTCTGCATCTCCACACCTCTCTATGGCACTCTGTATCTCTCCAGCTCTTTGCTCTTCTCCACATGTCTCTGTCCCTCCTATTCATCTGGACAAATGTGGCTTCTTTAAATCCTTGGTTGTCAGACTTTCATACAGTTTGATTCTCTGATGATTGTGGGTGATATTTGTAGTCTAATTGTAATTTTTGCTGTAGTTGTATGAGGAGGTGAGGCATGTTTACCTACATCTCCATCTTGCCCAAAGTCCCTCATGAAATATGTTTTTTTTTATTTTAAGCTACATAATATGTTAGAATAAAAAATTAAAGCAAAACTTCACAGAAATAAAAATTGATATATTCATAGTCACAGGAAAATTCTATCATACCTCCTTCGGTAAATGACAGATTATACAAAAATAATTAAAGCTATAAAACTGTGCTGTAGTACAGTAGTCACTAGACACATAAAAATTAAGTACTTAAAATGTGGCTAGTATGAGTTGAGATTTTTTCTAAGTGGGAAATACACACTGGATTTCAAAGGTTTAGTATGAAGAATCGAGGAAGTAAGAAGTAGAGGTGGGTGAACTGGGGAGAGGGTTTGGGGCAGTCTGCACCCCATCCTTTAGAGAGCCACCCAGAGTCTTCTACACAGCTTTCACTGGCTATGCCCAGACTCAGAAGTAGCAATGAACCACACCCACTGTCATGATCTGATGGTGGTGGTGGTGGCTGCTCCAAGCTATGACTGGCTGGCCTCAGGGTCTTCAGGCCCAACTTGGCCTGGCTTCAGAGAAGCTCTTGCCAAGCCACCTCAGGCACTGTTTTGTGTGGCAAGGTGAAAAGAATGATGGCTATATAAATATCACAGAAGGTCCCTAGGGACTCTGAGGACCCAAAAAAGATCTTCATGAATGCAAGGTCAGCCACCTCTTCAGGTCAGAGCCATGCAGATCCCATACCTGGGGTGACTGTTGTGTCTCAGATGAACCAGAAATTTGGAGGGGTACAAAACTCAGCCTGTAACAGGTAATAAGAACACAGAAATATGGTCAACATCAGTAGACATCAGGGAAATACAAGTCAGAACCACAATGAGATACTACTTCATACCCACTAGGGTAGCTACAATAAAAAAAGACAAACAGCAACAAGGTTGGTAAGAATGTGGATGAACTGGAGCTCTCATACACTGTTGGTGGAAATGTAAAATGGTGCAGCCACTTTGTAAAACATTTGACAGTTCCTCAAGATGTTAAACACAGAGTTACCATATGATCCAGAAAATCTACTCTTAGGTATATGAGGTCTATCTGGAAAGTATCCAGTCAAGTACTATGAAAAATAGAGACATTTATTGAAGAAAATACAAGAAACATTGTACATAGGAAAATGATGCCTCAGTCAACTTCAAAGTAGGTACTTTGGGACCTCACACCGTTCTCCCAGTGCCATCAGCTGTCCTGCTGTATTTTTCTGAATCTCATCTACAGTAAAAATCTCTTCCTTTTTAAAGGTGATTTTAGTTTTGGGAAAAGCTGGAAGTCACAGGGCACCAAATCTGGACTGAAGGGGGGCTGAGTGATGTGGGTGATTTGATGTTTCACCAAAAAACTCTGCATGATATGTGGTGCGTGAGCAGGCACATTGTTGTGATGAAGCTACCAATCACCAGGTGCCCATAGCTGTGGCCTTCTGAATTATCTGAATATTTTCCACACAGGAATATTCAAGCTTGACACAAAATTTGATGTAGATTCATTGCTCTACTCACTCAGTCATTTTGAATTCAATGGGTGCACTGTACACATGCTCACTCAACAGCATCTACTGTGCCTACTGACTAGTACAGTGAAGTCCTCACTACTTATGTGTGCACATTCCAGTCCACTCTCCTTGGCTGCCAGGTTACATGCAAACCATTCTTGTTATATTAACAATGGCTGGACTTTTTCCAGATAGGCCTTGTATACTTAAGAGAAACGAAAACAAATGACCACATAAAAATTGTACCACAAATACTCACATCAGCATTACTGATAATAGCCAAAAGGTGGAAGTGTGGAGAACAAAGAAAGCTGCATGAGCATAAGGAGTTAGTGTTAAGAAAATAAGGTTAGAAAAGCCATAACTGCATAACCACCCTAGGCTTGTGTTCCAAGAAGTTAAGAAAGGCAGGGCTGACCTAGCAGATAGCCACCTGGACAGTTACGCAGGCGAAAAGTTTTACCCCTGCCCCAGCCCTTGAGCACAGGCTGAGCACAAGCTTCCCTGACCAATTACCAAGGACAGCACGAGCCTAGCATGAGTTTCCCAGCCAATGGCTAACTGCCACATCTGCTTCTGTAAAAGTGCTTGCTTGCTCGCTTCTATAAAAGAACCTAGCTGTGAGCGTTAAGGCGTGACTCTCATTTGCAGCTCTTAGGAGCACTGTGTCTCCGGACACATTTGGAGAGTTCGCCCCCTGCGCAGGTAAAGCTTTGGCCAATAAAGTAACATCTTTGAAACCCTGAAAGTCTCCGACATTTGTTCTCGCGATTGGTGGATGCTACAGAAGTGTTCCAAATGTACATCGATTGTTGATTTTCTATACAGATTGTGATATATCCATATAATGGAATACTACTCAATAATAAAAAGGAACTAACTGGTGATATTTAGATATCACATCTATAAATCTCAAAAAATATTGTAAGTGAAAGTAGCCAGATGCCAAAGACCAAATATTGTATGACTTCATTTATATGAAATGAAGAAAAAAGACAAACTGATATAGACAGTAAAAGAAATTAGATATTCACATGTAAAAGAATAAATTCTGACCCTTATCTTGCACCACCAACAAAAGTTAACTCACAGTGGATTAAAACCTTAAATGTAAGACCTGAAACCATGACAATTCTAGAATAGGAAAAAATGGTTCTTGTTTATGATTTTTTGGAAATCCCACTAAAGCACAGGCAACAGAATCACAAATAAACAAATGAGATTACAAACACCAAATGCTTCTGTACAGTAGAAGAAACTATCAACAAAGTGAAAAGACAACCTAAAGAATAGGAAAAAATATTTGAAACCATATGTTTGAAAAGGCGTTCATATCCAAAATATATAAAGAACTGATAAAACTCAATAGTAAAAATAGTAATAATAATTTAAAAAATGGGCAAGTGACTTGAATAGACATTTCTCTAAAGATATAAAAATGGCCAACAGGTACATGAAAAGATGCTAAACATTACCAGCCATTAGGGAAATACATATTAAAACCACAGTGACCTGCTAGAATGGCCACAACACATACTGGTGTGGATATGGAGAAAAGAAAACCCTTGTGAACTGCTGGTGGGAGTGTCAACTGTTTCAGCTACTATGGAAATTAGTATGAAGGTTCCTAAAAATATTATAAATGGAAGTCCTGTATGATCTAGCAATTTCACTTCTGGAAATAGGTCCAAAGGAAACCAAAACATTAATTCAAAAAGATATCTTCATCTTCATGTTCATAGCAACATTATTAATAATAGGAACTCATGGAAATAAATTCAGTATCCATTGATAAATGAATAGATAATGAGGTTGTGATACACACACACACACACACACACACACACACACACAAAGGGATATTATTCAGCCATAAAAATTGATGCTAAGTGAAATAAGTCAGATAGAGAAAGACAAATACTGCATGATCTCCTATATGTGAAATCTAAACAAAACAAAACAAAACCCATCAAATTCATAGAAAGAGATCAGGTTCATGGTTACCAGAGGTGAGGGGTGCAGGGAAGAGAATAGAAGCAAGGTGGTCAGAAGGTGCAAACTTGTAGTTGTAAGATAAATACTAGGGATGGAATATACAGCATGATTATAGTTAACACTGTTTTATGATAGGTAGGGAAGTTGTTAAGACAGCAGATCCTAAGAGTTCTTGTCACAAAGAAAAAAATTCTTCCCTTGTTACTGTATCTATATGAGATGATGCATGTTAACTAAACCTACTGTGGTAATCATTTCACAATATGTATAAATCAAACCACCTTGTTGTATACCTTAAACTTATACAGTGATGTATGCACATTACTTCTCAATAAAACTGGAAGTATTTTTTAAAACAATCAGTGAAATATTCTAACTCTCTTCACAAAAGAATATATAAGAATGACCCATATGCAAATTAAAGGATGCTAAACTTTATTAGTCATCACTGAAATACAAATTAAAACTACAGTATGAAATACTATGACATACCCCCTAAAGAGGCCAAATTTAGAAAGACAAAATATAAGAATGCCAAGTGCTGGCAGGAATATGGAACAATTGGAGCCCTCACATATTGCTAATGGGAATGCAAAATACACAATTGATCTAGAAATGTTTAGAAATTCCTTATGAGGTCAAAAATACATTTATAAGTACCACTGAACTCATGTTCACACAAATATTTGTGTACAAATGGTCCTAAAAACATTATTCATAATAGCCAAACCTAGATACAACTCAAATGACAATGAACAGGTGACTGGACATACAAATTTCAGTATATTCAAACTAATGAAATACTAAAAGGAATAAATTTCTGATATGGGTGAAAGCATGGATAAGTCTTACTAACATTTTGCTGAACAAGAAATGACAGACATAAAAGAGATCTTATTGTGTGACCCAATTTCCATGAAAGTCTAGTAAAGGTAAATTTCATATATGAACAGATCAAGGATTTCCTAGGCCTTGGGGTAGGGAAAGTTTACTTGGTTGGGGAACAATGGAACTTTTTAGGGTGGTTAAAATTTTCTATACTTTGTGGTGTGGTTGGTTACAAAGGTGTATACATTTGTCTAACTCATCCAAATGTACTTTAAATAAATTTATTACTTGTATGTAAATTATACCTTGGTAGATTATTTTTTTTTAAAGTCAGGGAAGCACAAATTAAAACCACAAGATACCATTATCCTTCCACAAGGATGGCTAAAATGAAAAAAGGCAGACCATGCAAGTATTGGTGAAGATGCAGAGCTACCAGAACTGTTAGTTATGATTGACTGGAGTGTTAATTGGTATAGCCATTTGAAATACTGTTTGGCATCTATAATCCCTGCCTCCTGATGTTCATGCCATTGGGTAAATCTTTCCTCTTGAGAGTGAGTAGTGACCTATGACTTGACTTTAAAGAACAGAATATGGCAGAGAGGTCATTACTGTGAGATTATGTAACATTGTATTAGGCACTGTCTTGTTAGCAGACTTGCTGTAGAGACTCCTTATTGGACTGATGAAGTAAATGGCCATTTTGGGGAAACCTGCATGGCAAAGAAGAAGGGCAGCCTGAAGAAGCTGAGAGCAGCTGATAGGAGCTGAGGGAAGCCTCTACAAACCAATGATGGTCTCCAGTTGATTACTAGCAAAAAGCTGGGCCCTCCAGATCACAAACATAGGAAATAAATTCTGCCGACAGCTTGAGTGAGCTTGGAGGTGCACTCTCCTCCAATTAAGCCTCTACATAAGAACCACCTTGATTGATAATTTGGTTTCAGTTTAGTAAGCTCCTAAGCAGAGGACCTAGCTGAACCTGGTCCAGAGCCTTACCCACTGAAATGGTAAGATAATAAATGTGTGTGTGTGGTAATCTGTTACACAGCAATAGAAAACAAATACAGTGTCCAATGTCCATTCCAGCCTTACAGTGTGCTGACATGGATCCTGGCTCCTGGGGTCCGCAGTGTTATGTATGCAAATGAGACAAATTCACGCTGACTACTGAGTATTATGGAGGAAAAGGGACAGCGTGGCTTCTCTCTCAAGAGGAGAGCAAGCTTTGGAGTGCCTCGACCACTCTCTCAAGGGGAGAGCACCTTGACCCTTGCCTTGACAAGATTTTATTGGGTTCAATTTGCACAGGACTACAGGGTGTATACATAAAGCTCATCGATCATTGTCAGACAGAAATGATGAAACAATCGATGACATTCAAAGAACTCTGAGGGCTTATTCTGAGTCAAGGTCAGACAGTTAAAGGGCCATAAAATTTTGGGGAACAAACTCACTTCATGCTTAGACCCTTATCATTTAAATTGAGGGTATTTGCCCTGGCTGGTGTAGCTCAGTGGATGGAGCACGGGCCTGTGAAGCAAAGGGTCACTGGTTCAATTCCCAGTCAGGGCACATGCCTGGGTTGTGGGCCAGGTCCCAAGTGGGGGACACATGAGAGGCAACCACACATTGATGTTTCTCTCCCACTCTTTTTCCTTCCCTTCCTCTCTCTCTAAAAATAAATAAAATAAAATATTTAAGTTGAGGGTATTAGCAAAATAGGTTTCATAGGATTTTATGCATTATTAGGCCTGATCACCCTAGGGAACCCGCCCTTTCCAGCACAGGGCTGCACCCACCTCCAGCATTGTTTCAGGCTTAAGTCAGGCAGGGGAAGTAAGGCAGCCAAGAGACTAGGAGACTTCTTGCAGACAGAATGAGGACTCAGGCTATGTCAAAGCCAAGGGATGAGGGTCCATCACCCTCTTTTGCTATAGCCCCCTAAGTCCTTCCCTAAGGGCCTCCTCATGATTGTGCTTATCTTAGGTCACCCTTCTTTTGAGGAATCTTACCTGTCATTGGCTAACCAGTTATCCACCCAAGGCCAAGCAGGGTGAAGAGAAAGGGGGCAGAAATGGTGTTCCTACAAGGAAGATAAGCTTTGTCTCCTATGTGGCTTATGGTCCCAAGGTCCTTTACTCAGCTTTAGCCATGGGGGATTGCAGCTTCTGAAACCAGGAGGGCAGTTCTCAACAGTATGCCTTCCTTGCAACATACACTGCCCTTATGACATGGGCCAATCAGATGCACACTTGAGAGACTTGAATGACAGAAGGGAGGTGGAGGCTATGCTTCTGCTATTCTCCTGGTAAACATGGTTGTAGAGATGTTTGGTTGTTCTATTGCAATGTAGTCACTAGCTTGTGGGTACTGAAAGTTTTGGTATTTTTTGCTGGTATAAATCAAAGCAAATGGAGCATGGTTCTGGAGGTAGCAGCTGTAGTGTTGGCTTTTCATCATGGCCTGGTTCTATGGTATAGCTTTGGAAGTTGTTCTTGGAAGCTCAACTTGGAGTCAGTTCTCTTGATAATTCTGTAAGGCACTTAATGTCTGGTAATAAATCTTTTCCTGACTAAACTAATTATTAGAAGGAATTCTGTTCTCTGAAACTGAAACTTAACTAATATAGGAAGGAAATCCTCAAGTGATAACTGAGTTTTGTGCAAATAAAAATACATCATAACAAATAACATAGCAATATCTTTAAGTAAACCATTTTCATTTTTTTACAATAGATTTACAGCATTTACTTTTATAAAGACAAATAAAGTCACCTTGTAACATAACATATTCAATGTATAAGGTATATACACTGGTTCAGTTTGGCACAGCTATATGAGATTTTTAATACTAAGATCAACCAATAGCCAAGTGTTGGAAGCAACCTAGGTGCCAATCAGTAAATAAATGGATCAAAAAACTATGGTACATATACACAATGGAATTCTATGTGGCAGAAAGAAAGAAGGAGCTCCTACCCTATGCAACAGCATGGATGGAACTGGAAAGCATTATGCTAAGTGAAATAAGCCAGGTAGTAAAAGACAAATGCCATATGATCTCAGCTTTAAAAGGAACCTAAGCAACTAAACAAACAAGCAAGCAAAATATAACCAAAGACATTGAAATAGAAAAGGGGATGACAGTATCCAGAGGGGAGAGGGGAGGGAATTTCAGGGAAAAAGGGAGGGGATTATAGGAACAAGTATAAAGGACACATGGACAAAAACTAAGGGGGATGGAAATGGGAGGAAGGTGGGGAGCACTGTGGGGGGCAGCCTGGGACGGGAGTAAACGACAGGAAACTGTACTTGAATAACAATTAAAATAAATAAAAAATACTAAGAGCAACCTATTGTTTAATAAGGTAGCAACTATAAACTATGTGTTTAGTTTATTTCTCCTACAGACTCAGAAAATAAATGTTTGTTTTTTTTACTTGCATGTATAGCCTTTTTGCAACTCAAAAATATCTTTTTAAGTATTTGATTTTAATTAATCTAGGCCATAATATAATACTAAGGTAATCAATATTCTGACTTTAAAATATCAACTATTAATAGCATATGCTCTTAAGAAAGTATTTTTTTGGGGAATACAATTAACAAAATATTCAACAAAATATTTGCAATTGTGCCTTTGTATATAAGCATAGAGTCTTGTGTCTTTCTACAGCTACTAAAGTCTAATTTATCAATTATTACATAATAGTAAATATGTAGTAGTTTATATATAAACTTAACTCTAAAATGTGGACATGTTTCAGCAAATCATTTCTGAGAAATGGCATAGATGCTATTTACCAACTATCTGTTTAAATGGTAATTTCCTTGAAAAGACAGGGTTGAGCAAATCATTTAAAAGACATTTTAGTAAGTGTTTGGACATGTCCAAATTATGAAATTTTCAAAGTGTATACTTAAAAATTGTTGAGTCTTTCTGAAAATAATATATTCTATGGTGACCAAGCTCTCTGTGTTAGG
>PVKM010006865.1:0-43045 GCA_004027735.1 Carollia perspicillata | reverse complement strand
CCCACAGTAGTGACTGCACAGCTCGAACCTGCTCTTCCACTGTTGCCCAAATCCTCGGACCACATCCTCTGTCTCCCCTTTATTTTAACTAATAGAGAAACTTTACTGTATGTTAGCTTTATCTTCTAAATTTTCATGCCATTACTCTTTGTTCTTGCTATTGTTTAAGAGAAAAAGATGTTCTCTCTTCCATTCAATGTAAATTCTTTCAATGTTCTAAATCTAATTTCCTCCCGTATCCTTTCAAATCTAGTTATTTCAATAACTACCTCCAGGCATTCTTTAATCTTCAGCATATAAACATAATTACTCATTATACTAAAATTAAACGACATGTTTTAACAATGCTGAATGGCATGGGAAAGTGCTCTGTAATATGTATTGCATGAAACAGAAAGATGCGAAATTGTGTGAATGTTATGATCCACGCACACATATTTTAAAAACTTATCCTTTTGCACTTTGATTTAAATGAAACCTTTAAGACTGGCTTCTCAATATCAATAAGGATAATGGGATTCTAGAATGGTCAAGGTCAAGTGTCAGTCCTTAACTACCAGAGGTCTGTGTAGGGAATCATCATAACTACATAAGGGGTAGAGTGGAAATGGGAGTGTTCTAACACCCAGACATGGTGAGAAGTTCTTGGGAAGGAAATAAATAGGCAGCCTACTAACTTATTACTTTATTTACATAGCAAAAAGTTCTCTAGATCTGGTGGCCAAATCCTGACTTTAGTCATCGTAATGAAGAGTTTCAGTCTCTTACCTATTTTCTAGGCCTAAACAGCAGTGCACAGACCTGAATGTCCTTGATTGAAGGGGACTCCAATTCCCCATGAGAAAGAGCTATGCACCACCGCCACAAGTCTTACAGTATTTTGTAAGACTTCCTCCAAGTCTTTCCTAAAGCAGACGTGTGGCCATTTATTATGATGACAACACACTTAGCAAAGGAAACTTACTAGACCTTTTATTGATAGCCGGTCACCAGCTCTGAAGTGACCTTAATTTCTGGGGACCCAAAAGGCCACTGTGGCCATCAATCAAAGTGGGTCTTTAGAGTGGTCAGAGGATAAATGGAATTTTAACTTACATCTGTGTAACTGTCAGTTCTGGCAATCTCCAGACCTAAGTTTCTGAATGTGTAATGGAAACAGGCATAATCAGTAGCTGGCGGAATCTCCACACTGACTCTCAGGTCTGTGGAATGAGGGTCAGAATCACTGGAAAGGCTAAGTAGCAGTGCCTAGAGACTTCTTCCATATTAGGGAAATAATACAAAAAAAATACTACATCCCATCTGGAACTGCAGAGATGAGTGCCACGTTAAAAATCGGAAAGATGAAGGGTGGTGAATCCTACCACGTTCCCATTTAACCTCTTTGTTTTCTTGTTTGGCAGATAGATAGATGTTGTGAAATGACCATAAATTATCATAAACTGAATCATATCAATACCACCTCTGGTACTTGATATATAGTTATTTATCTGGCAACAATCTGTTTTCCATATAAATTTGCCAGGACTTCCATAGGCAATTTGCTTTCTCTTGATAGGGATGGTAGCCCAACATCCCCTCTCGTGCTCTGCTTTAACATACTAATTATTTGATTTAGGGAGATCTGGGTCATCTTAACATCATGCTGAATATCTCATTGGTTCACCACATTGATGATATCATAGTAATTTTTTTGATGAGCCAGAACCTGGAAATTATTTTATATATCTTAGTGAAACACAAGTAGACCGGAGAGTGTGAGATAAACTCCACAGAATTCAAGGACATGTTCTTAGTAAAGTTTCTGGGCAAGTTCAGTGACCTACATATGTCAGAATATCTTCTTTACAGTAAGAAACAAATTAACAAACATAAGTACTGGCGAAAATGTGGAGAAAGGGGAACCCTTTTGCACTGTTGGTGGGAATGCAGACTGGTGCAGCCACTGTGAAAAACAGTCTGGAGATACCTCAAAAATTAGAAATGGATCTGCCTTTTGACTCAGTAATCCCACTTCTAAAAATATAACTGAAAGAACCCCAAACACTAATTTGAAAGGACATAAATATCCCTATGTTCATTGTAGTGTTATTTACAATTGCCAAGATATGGAAGCAGCCCGAGTATCTATTAATAGATGATTGGAAAAAACAACTATGGGACTATTTACCCAATGGAATTCTACTCAGCCATAAAAAAAAAGAAAATTTTACACTTTGCGACAGCAGCATGGATGAACCTGGAGAACATTATGCTAAGTGAGATAAGCCAATCAGAGTAAGAAAAATACCATACGGTTTCACTCATATGTGGAATCTAATGAACAAACTGAACTAACAAGCAAAGCAGAGACAGACTCATAGAGGGAGAGCAGATGAGAGCTAGTGGCGGTGGGGAGGTTAAGGGGCAGAGGGGTTGAGCAAAAAGGAAAAAGGATTTATGGACATGGACAACAGTTTGGTGATTGCTGTGGGGAGAGGTGGGTATAAAGGGACTAAATAGTAATAGAAAAAATACAAAGCTAAAATAATAAAAAAAGAAACAAGTTAAAATATCTTTTACATCTACCACTACAAACAGGCATAATCCTTGGTAGGCCTCTGGATTTTGGAAGCGATATATACTGTATTGGAATACAGTGTTCTGACCTATTTTGTGAGTAATAGGTTGCCATACAGTTGCCAATTTTGAGCAGAACCACAGAGGAAGCAAAAGATAGTGCAACATGTCTCGGCTGCAGTATAGGCTGTCCTTTCTCATTTGGGCTTTGTGATGCACCAGATCCAAAGTGCCTAAGGCGAAGAGGAATGCTGGGTGAGGGTTCTGGCGAGCGTCCCCCAGAGAATGCCAGCCCGCTCCCTGGGAGAAAGCCATACCCTCTCCTGCACGTAACTGTTGTACTTATGAGAAAAAGCTCATGACATGGTACTAAACCTGTTGACAACTGAATGCCAAATAATGGGAGAGCAAATTACTGTGTGACCTGAGCTGACGATCATGAACTGGGACTTACTTGACCTATCAAGCCATATGTTTCGCAGGCATAACTATAATCAGTTGTTAAGCAAAAGCAGGTCTATAAATTACAAGTAATTTGCATAGAGATGTGACCCAGAGCTCTTATCTGGACACACATCTGTAGGTGGTTGTGTATAACTTACCAACACCAACTCGCAGTGGACTAAGACAGGTTGAAAGCCTCAAAAAAATGGTGTCAGAGGAAAATGGTGGTGAAGGAAAATTCTAACAGCAATCATTGAAAAGTTTATTTCGCTGTTCACTTAGCTTGACTGAAAAATGGACAAAAGTATAGCCATACACTAATTTATCTACAGCAGCTCATGGTTCGCCTGGGTAACTAGAGATTGAAAGAATTGGAATGGAAGATTGGTAACAAGTTCCAGGGTAAAGGTATCTGGATAGACCTCTTAGAATAGACATTTAATTTGAAACTTTTCTATATCCTGTTTGAAATTTCACCAAAGGAAGCTCTTGTAATTCAGTAAATAGGGTGGTGGTACATTGATCATATTGGACTCTGTGTTACAAGTCAGAAAAGGATACTTTCCTCACTGGAATACATATGTATCCAGATTTAGCTTTCTTTTCTACAGTGCTTCTTCCAGACTCATTATCCTTGTACTTACAGAATGCCTTAATCATTATCATGGAATGCTACAAATTTTGGAACAAAGAATTTCTTTCATAGCAAAAAACATGTGGCAATGGTTGAGGGACCAATTGTGCTGGTTTGCCTGAGACTGAGTGGTTTCTGGTAATGTGAGAATATTGGTGTTGAAACCAGGCCTGGCCTGAGCACGTTGGGATAGTGAGTCTTCCTAGATGTGTATAAGTCGATGAAATGAGTGAGGCCTATTTCTGTCCCAGGGCCCAGAAGGGAAAAGACATCAAATGTCCTGAGGAAACAGCCAAATGTCTAATTGAAGACTCCACTGTGGTGCCAATTGGGTGATGTCACCCAGAAAGGTTGGGTTCTGTATTAGTGGAAGCAGCATATGCAGTGAATCACTGAATGCCATGGTGCAGCCTCTCACATAGCCGGAATACACAGGTCCTGAAATCAAGGTGTTTTAGTGGAAGTTGCTCCTTTTCATTGTTACCTGCTTGACAGATTTTTACTACTCCATCCCTGCAACTTTGGGTTGTGTGAGTCTGCAGTTCTGGAGGAGAATATTTTTAATGAAAGACACGATAATTATTCCATTCAGTGAGAAATTGAGATTACACATGGCCACTTAGGTCCTCCTTTACCAAAGATCTAGCAGGCGAAGAAGGGTGCTACTCTGCTGATTGGGGTGATTGATCCCCATCACTAAGGAAAATCGTATTGCTGCTGTATATGGGGGTGGGTAGCTCTTTGTTTGGGATTCTGAGGGGTCTATGTCTGCTGTGTAGTGCTTTGTGTTCAACAGTAAAATTTAATGGACCACTAAACTCCCAAAACTAAATAAAAAAAAGCAGGTCCAGTTAGCATTGTTACCCTTCAGGAATAAAGGTTTTAATCATCGCATTAGCTAGATTCCCTTAACCAGCTGAACATAAGGACAGAGAGAACTGTAATGGGTATCATTGTTCAACTCTGTGATTCACAAAGATGGTTATGGTGGCAGTTGGGACCCTACAGCTCCATTTAGTTACTTCTCTATTTACTTATTTATTATTTATTATTAATAATAAATCTTTGTACTATGTATGGAATGTCTATATTACATAGAAGCTCACAGGAAAGCCTGGGTGTGGGGGGCATTCCCAAACTTCCATTATGTCTCCTTTTATTGGGAAGAGAATGAGAGTGTCTTTATCTGTTGTTCTTATGTAGAAATTCAAGTATATGTATCAGGGTGCATATGGATGTTGAGAAGTCAAGAGTATGGGCTAGGGTGGCTACTAAGTATGTTTCAGATACAAATGCGGATCCCCTCTCAGATCCCTTCTACCTAGTGGTGGAGTTTACCATGTAAATTATGTCATATGTATAGTTATTTCTAGCTGGCTTTTAGATGCACTGTGCCAATAAAGGATACTAGGGTAAGACTGGAAGGCAGAGGGAAGAGGGAATTTTCTTTTCTTTGCTTACACTTCCCATCAGGATTGCCCAGCAAACACTTTGCACTGGCAGCACTTGGTCTAGATCTGGTGGGGATTTGAAAGCCCCAGAAAGACTTCGGCTTTTGTCATGAGTCAGCTGGGGAGCCATTAGGGTATTATGTCATTTGTGTAGCCTCTAAAAACTAAAATGTGTAGCCATCCTTATGAGTTATTTTTTAAAATTTTCTTTCTTACTTAAAACTTTCCCCTCTTGTTTCCAACCTTCCCCCAATTGAAAGGCATTATTAAAGTAAGCTTTTTTTCATATATATATAGACACAGCTACAATCTGTAACTCAAGGCAGTTTTGTGTTCTCAGTGGGATCTAAAGGAATTTCTGAGTATATTATAAACCCTACAAATCGAGGAATTTTTGTTCTGAAGAGAGCCTTGCTGAGTGACAGAGCTAAAAGAAATTGCTTTAAGATTCTGAGTGCTATTGATAAAGTTTTTGAGAGTAATGTTTTATTCCAAGCTTGATGGAGATAGACTAATTTTAGAAAATTTACCCAAAATTAAGAATTGTTCTGGTTTAGTGATCAGAATAAGATCATATGAAATTCTCTAATTGTCTAAGACTTTAATTAAAGCTAAAAAATGAAACAAACCCACCCACCAAACAAACAAAGCAGGCAGTGACCACTATTACTCTTGTATCAACCTTTCTTGTATCAACCTAACAGCCTATGTGTTGATGGAATCTTGAAAACGATGAGTCTAAACTTCCTCTCCTGAAGACAGGATGTGGCCTTGAGTTTGACAGTGGGTTCTAACCCATTGGAGTTCCTTTATGTCTTTCAAATTGGTCTAGAAAATGCATTGTGCCAAGTTTAGTAATTAACTCAAAAGAAAATTTTATTAACATTATTTTTATAAACATTTTCTGTATGAATTCCATAAAAATTTTCCAAATAATGAAAAGTGGCAAAGAAAAGCGTTCATCCAAGATCTCACTGATTTAATATGTGCTATGTTTCTTTTCAGAACATGTTTAAACATATGTTTTCTTTTTAATTATACATTCTGTATTTTTTAAAAAAATATTTAGCATGATATCCCTAACTCAAATACTTTTTGGAATGA
The DNA here is from genome assembly GCA_004027735.1 of Carollia perspicillata. NCBI lineage: Eukaryota > Metazoa > Chordata > Mammalia > Chiroptera > Phyllostomidae > Carollia > Carollia perspicillata. The sequence goes on along the minus strand of PVKM010006865.1, from coordinate 36,853 downwards.
AGTGGAGTAAAAGTGATACAAAAATATGTTAACAATTGTTCATGTTTTAATGGTTAAATAATATGCCATGATTTATTAATAATTCTCTTACTGTTTAAAATTTAAATTATTTCTATTCTTATTAATATATATAATGATGTGACTAAAAACTTCATGCATATGCTTTTGTTCAAGTTTAAGATAGATTTCAAAAAATCGAGCCACTGGGTCAAAAAATATGAGAAAGTTAATAGCATATGATATACTTTGTCAGATTTCTTGCTCATAGGCCAATTAACACTGACATCAGCAACATAAAAGTACCTATTTAACTGTTTCCTTGACAGTGTCGGAAATTATCTTTATAAAAACAAGATTTGTTTGTGCTGATTTGTTAGGTAAAAAGTACTTCATTATTTTAATTTGAATTTATTTGTTTAATGGTGAGGCTGAACACTTACTGTGATTATTACTATAGTCATCTAGTTTGTGAACATTTTTTTCTTTAGATTTGGTAGCTCTTAAAAAGATAAAACTAGAATGATAGACAGTAGCTATGTGGCTTCAACTATACAATTTTTAAAAAAAGATTTTATTTACTTCCAGAGAAAGAAGGGTAAGAGAGGGAAAGAAACATGGTTGCCTCTCACACACCCCCAACTGGGGACCTGGCCAGCAACCCAGGTATGCGCCCCAACTGGGAATTGAACCGGAGACCCTTTTGGTTCACAGGCCAGCACTCAATCCACTAAGCCACACCAGTCAGGGCTCACCTATATGACTTTTTGCAGACTAATGTAGATGGGAGAGACTCATGGATTACTACAAACTCTTAAAACAGCAGAGTGGCCAGGCTTTTCTTGGAGAACATAGGGAATGTGGGTCAAAAGTCATAAATTGCAGTGATGCAGAATGGCATCTGAGAGATAGAGTTTTACTGTTAAGAAAGAAACATATTCTTTCTGATTTAAATACTTTTAATCTCATTTTATACATATTTTGTAATTTTCCATAGTTTGTCAAGTTTTCAACCTTTATGCCAGTGGTATTTCTTTGTCCTTTGATAGAATCACTTATAGCTGTTTATGGAAAATTTCTCTCTCTTGAAGAATGATTTCACCAAATGAATGTTGATAGAGATGCTAAAAAATCATCTTTAATGAAGACAACGTGGCATCTGATCATTGCTTGAAATTCCAGTTAGGGTCACAGACATAGGGGCTATTACAGATGAAATAGGAAGCTTCTACAACAAATAAGAGGCATTTTGCAGCAGCCCTATGTCTTTTCTTTCTTCATCACTTCTGTATCTCAAGCTCCTAGAACAGTACTTGGCATGAAATAGACTCTCAATAAATATGTATTGAGTGACTCAAGAGAAGCTTCCATTATTCCTTTCCCCTTGATGTCAACAACTTCCTTTTTTTTTTGCTTCATTACTCTATTTTGATCATGTGTTGTCAGGCTATAATATTCTGATATAATCATCACCTTCATCATTATGCTCATCATCATCAGAGTTCCACAGTATGCCAGGCAGTTTTCTAAGGGTAGTTCATGCATTTGGTAATTTAGTCCTCAGAATAACCTTACAATGTAGGTACAGTTATTACCCCTACAAATATCTAAGCCTTATTAGGGTAAGCATTTGATCTCTCTGTATCTATATGCTTAGCATATTGGATGAAACATAGTAAAGTATGATAAATATTTGTGGAATATATGAATAAATCTTTTTTTCACTGACGAAGAAACTGATGATTATAAATCATCAACCAAAGCCATATACCTTTGAGGCAGAACTAAAGATCTTTAAACATTTGTCAAGAATCTCTAAGCCTAGCCCTAAACTTTTTATAACTTACCCTAAACTTAGTGCACATTTTCAACCTAATCTTTATTATAAACTAGGGATATAAGATACAGGGAATAAGAAGCATAAATGGTAGGTACAAAATAAGGGAGGTTAAGAATAGTATAGAAAATGGAGAAACAAAAGAACTTAAATGTATGACCCATGGACATGAACTAAGGGGGAGAATGCATTGTGGGAGGGGGGTGGAGAGGAATAAATGGGAGGAAAAATGGGACAACTGTAATAGTATAATCAATAAAATATACTTAAAAAAGAGAACAACCAATTACAGTCAACTATGTTTTCCCAAATTATGTTACCTCTTAAGCTATAGCGAATGAAATAAATTCCTTGCTTTATTTCCATGGCTTCCTTATAAAAATCTCTCTCCTAGCTCTTGTTGGGAACCTTGCTTGAAAAGTATCCTGATTACTAGCGAGTGTCTTCAGCTTATTCCTCTTGGCCCTATGTCCTTACCCTTCTTTCTGCCTTAAATGTGATTGAAATGCCAGTAGGTGTGGCTACCGCCTTGCAATATGAAAAGGAAAGCCATCCAATAAGTATCGGGGAGCAGGAAAGTTGAAAGACTTGGGGGTTTTGGTAATCCTTGACTACTCGCTAGTCCTGAGCTTCATCACCTCCAGATCTGATGCTCCACGTGGAAAATAAATTCTATCTTCTTTAAGCTATTCTTGGTTGAATTGTCTGTTTCTTAGCTTTAAATAAATTCCAAATGGCACCTTGAGTAATAAAGAATGATGGCTTGAAATAAAGGAGTGATTATGTGAATAGGGAAGACAAAGAAAAACACTTTAAATCAAGAGTCATTTCTAAATAGCATTCAAAGTGATTGATTTCATAGAGTGAAGTGGATCTGAGTGACAGTGGAAGCTGGACTGGGGAGGCGGGGTGGGGTGCCGTTCACCCTACAGGACACACAGCAGATTGCTCCCACATGAGGACACATGACCTTATTAACGAAGTCCATTCTACTTCTGTTTTTCAAATAGTTGCTAGTCCTGGCATCTGGCCAGACCCAGAGCTTTGTTGAAAAAATGTCTGACCCTGTTCACAGGTACTTTTGTGGTTCAAAAACGATGACTCTTTTTCTGGAAGAAAAATTTATGTTAGGCTACTTATTTTCCACGAAAAGAATGAAACTTGCCATTTCACTCTTTGATATCTAAAGTGAATACATTTTTCTGTTATCAATAATACATAATGCTGACACATTGGGCATGTACCAGGGAGCTGAAACTGAACTGATTATTATTCAGCATCTGCCAGAAATGTGGTTCAGGTTATGGGTGTTTAAGAGAAGGCTTCTATGTAACACATTAGCCTTCGATTCTTCAAGAAGCTCTAACAGTTCTCTCCTGATGTCCAGTTAAACAGAAAAAAACGTGCTAGGAATACATAAGCTTAGGTCCTAATAGCGTTATCCTATTAGCTTTTACAAAGATTTGATAAGAATCAACAAAAACAACCATTCCATGATTTATTGAGCTCTGTGCTAAGTATTTAACATAACTATTTTACATAACAATATCTCAGGTTCCATATTATAATTTCTTATCACCGGATGAGAAAACAGAGGTTCATGATGTTAATTAATTTCCCTAGGCCATGTAGCTAGTAATTATGGGAGGCAGTACTCAAACCCAAATCTAGGATTTGAGGTCCTCTATTATTTAAAAAATGATACCATACTCTGGTCACGAGAATAATGGCTGCCCAAAGATGTCCACATTCTCATCCCTGGCAATTGTGAATATATTAGTTTACATGATTAAATGAAAGGCATTGAGAAGAAGAGATTATCCTGGTTTGTCCGGTGGGTCCAATCTAATCCCACAGGACTTCAGAAGAGGACAAATCTTCCTCGGCTGTGGGGAGAGGGAAATGTGACTACACAGGAATGGTCAGGGAGAGACAGCTTTGTTGGCTTTGAAGCTGGGGAAGAGATATAGGAGTCAAAGGATGTCTGCAGCCTCTAGACGTTGTCAAGGAAAGGAAATGGACTTCTTTAGAGTCTCCAGGCCACATATCCCTCCTGACACCTTGTCAGCCCAGTGAGAGCCATGGTGGAGCCCTAGCCTATGGAACTGAGAGGTAATACACTGGTGGTGTTTTAAGCCTCGAAGTCTAGGGTAATTTGGTAGGGCAGCAACAGAAAACTAATGCAAATGCTGATTTCAATATATTTGTTAAATTTCTCCTTAATTTTAGTTCTGGGAAAAGTCTATATTCACTCATATTGGCATGAGATTTATTCAAGGCACAATGATATTTTCTTTTTGCTTTGGCTGACCAGAAGAGGTGAGAACCAATTTTAGAGTATATTTATAATTATGGTATAGGTGAAAAATTTTTTTCCTGTTTTTACATGGTTTCTGATCTCCTCTTAAATCTTTATTTTTCATTTTCCTGTGTATAATCAAACATATATATCTATTTTTCAAGCATATATTTTTTATGAATATGTTGCAGTGAGACAGACAGATGTAAGAAAAGTATGAATGAAAATAAGACAGGTGGGCTGGGGGTAGGGGAGAGAGAGAGGAAACCCACTCAAGTTGTTCATGTAAGTGGAGAGATGATTTTATTCTGGGGTATCTCAAGGCTACCAAGGGACGTTTTGAGTGGTTGCTTTTAAAACTAGAAAAAAACATTCTAAAGTTTTGTCCAACTTTATAAATGCTTTGTAATTGCTTATTCTGAGAAGTATTACGTTGTCGTTGGTATTTATTGCTCATACGTACCTATCAGACCTGTTTATTTCTAGCCAAATGCAAGTTTTCTTTTAGAAATGTAGCCCCCCCCCCCTTTTTGAGTGGGTTTCCATACAATTAAACCTTGAACTGTGGTGTTGTGGTGATGATTCTGCTTTCAGCTGAATCCATTTACAACAAAGATTTCTGACACAAATGCGATTTGGTTTGCATCTTGCTGGTGTACAAAAACAGGCTGACCACATTGTCAGAAAGGAGGTACAGCATTAATAGGAACTCTGTTCTTGGAGAACTGAGAGTAAATTTGGGAGTCATGATTCTGGGAAAAGAAAAATAGCCCTCTGTCATCTCCGTTGCAATATTTCTGTTACTAAGCAACAGAATTCTCCCATTTAGCAAAGCCCTAATGATGCTGGCAGTTCAGTCTTGAAATAATGCTTAATACAACTTCATTATCCCCTCCACTATAGCTGCATTGCATATGCATTGACTGATTAGGGATAACAAGAATTAGAGTGAGTGCTGTTTGGTGCACCTGCGTTTAAAAGACCAAATAAAGTATTGACTTGGATAAATCTAATGGTGGTCACTTAGTGTGTTTATCTAGTCACAGCATTCACTTGAGCTGACTAAGAATGCAGCGTGACCCTAGAACTGTAAAGCCTTAACGATTCTGTTCTGCCGGGTCAAACACACACATATATTGTGACATTGGATATTACCAGCTCCATCGCCGCCTGGTTCTGGTATTTCTCTAGGGAAGGTTTCGAGGAAAGCTGAAGAATTGAAATCATCCAATAGCTTTCCATATGCCTTTTGAAACTTGAAAAGCCTCTATTCAAGGTTTCTGTTACTTGTGTAGAAAATTTAATTTTAATACTTGAGAAAGTTTGTTTCTTCTTTTCTGGTTTCCATGGTGAGAAGTTGCTTCAAAGGATACTAATACCTTTGAAGATATTCGCTTCCTCTTTTATTCCCCCTCCCTTTACCCTTGCCCTTTCTTCCAAGTGTGCGGTTTCCAAAGGTTATCGTGGTAGAGCAGATGTTAAAGAAACGTGCCGAAAATAAAATTCTTGTCCATCTTGGGTCAAAAGCCTTTCAAATGTTAAATAGAGTAAAAAGTGACATTTATGCCATAACATTTTACTTTCACAAAGCAATTTAGAAGTATCCTTCCAGTTTTCAAACTATCTTAGCACCCTTTTTATTCCTCTGTTACCAGACACATTTTTTTATAGCCCCTGAGCATAGAGACATAAAGAAGGAGAAATATTTAATACGCACGTCTGCCATTTCTATGGGGAAATGCAACTTGTAGAGCATATGGCACCAGGTGATTCTAACTGGTGCTCATGTGGCATCTTTATTTATTTTCTGCGACCTTTGAGTAGTACTCATTTTCACCAATGCACGCAGTATTGCATATGGGTGGCGTTAGCACATTGACCACATCAAGTTCATTCTCTAGGATATGGCCTTTGGTTCAATGTAATGAGAATGAAATTTGAGTCAGGTGTAGATAGAGCTTTTCTCTTGGTGCCGTGATTAACTAGAATACGTAAGTGGCTGGCTCTTTCTAGCACAGTCCTTTGATTGTTATAAATCTGATGGCTAGTCTTATTGGACTATTTCAGAAGATGGCTTAAGATTATAAAGTGTTCTTGATAAGGCTTTATTTTGGCCACAGAAAATTAAATGACATTGAATTTCTTGTAGCTTAGTGATATATATATTTTCACACAATGTCATTAATGTTTAATGCTGGTAGGATATTTGTGCTAAGACTGAGGGATTTAATTGTTAAAATATTAAAATTTAGAAGCATCCACAAAATTTTGCAATTAGTGTTTACATAAAATCATGATTTTATAGTCAGTTATATCAGCAGTTATTTATCAGGTACTGTTTAATATATGAACATTCATAGCCTATAAAATTAGATAAACTCAAAGCATTAATCCTATTCAAGGTATGTATAAAATAATTGTGGAACACTTAAAAGACAATAAAATAAAGTTTCTTAAATTTCCTTTTCCATAGTAAAACTGACTAAAACGTATATATGCAGATTGCAGAGACTATGGCAAAATTTACAAAATCGTACAAATGAAAATTATTTGAAAGAGAAGTAGCTAGGGCAAAATGTAACTTCTGATTTGCTAGCTCTAAGACGGGTCCAAGACTTATGGTGGCGATCACTTTGGCATATAAATGTCTCATAATTATGTTAAACACTTAAAACTAATATAAATTAGTATATCATTCATAGTTGGAAAAAACAAATTAAAAAATAAAGTAAAATTTAAAAATGCCTCTTTTTATAAGGAAATTATGTGCTGAATTGTTAGAAAAACATGAGCTTGACCAGTTGGCTTCTGAATACAAAGGACATGTTTGCTTTCTTCTGGTTATTTATAAATAACGTCAGCAATGACTAACAAAGGAGTACTACTTCCTTGCACTTGGAGAGTATGTTGTACTTCTCAAAATGCTCTCACAGTACTCGTTGCCGGAAAAGGAGCCGGGATCTCTGCCTGCTGTCCGCAGAACCTTCCCTCTCTGTCCCGGCCTCGCTCATTCTAATAGGAGCGTAGAGACAGATATCACAGAAACACAGTGACATCGGTTCTTCTGCACACACGAGCACACAATGTAGCTTTCTCACTACCCTCCTGAAGACCAGTGTCCATACCAGCTTTTCTGAATTCTGCCTGATAAAGGAGCCAGTCTAAACCATAGCAGAGCTTAAAAAAACTAAACTAAATATAATGAAGCCTGGCTTCATAAAGTGATGCCACAAGTCTTTTTTGATTGTAATAATTAAGTAGTCTGGATAAGTCTGAAACTAGAAGCTGTCAGTGGATTTTACTGACCTGTTATCCAGGATTTTGTTAATTTTCTCCCCTTGCTGGAGCAAATGTCGGACTTGGGGTTGTCAGATTTAGCCGTGGTGAAAAAAGGAATGTTATTGGAAATCAGAAGTATCAATAGCACCCTTCGATGTTCAGGCCCTTCAGATACACAACATTTTATATTTGAATCATAGGCTTTTTTATGTTAAAATGCATGATGTGGAAACTTGATGGTAATGTGTTTTGAGATAGCATGGCTCTTACACTCACCCGTGGCTATCAATAGCCCCTCCCGCCCTTTCTTCCCATCTGTTTTGCTTCTTTCCCAATATTGAATTTCAAACCCGTAATTAAAAAAGGCCTCTGTATTGATTGAAGGGTCCTGTCTATGAACCACTGAACTGTAACCAAATTAATTGAATCTGCACAGTTCCATTGGCCAGGCAGTTTTCAAAAAAGTTGATTTTGTCCTGATGGGAGTTTCCCAGTCCTGCGTCCTCTCTACTTCATTTTGCTCACCCTGTTTTCCATTTGAACACATTTTCTTTTATTTCTTCTTTGGTAAATTAAAAGTTACGTATTGGATTAGAAACAATGGTGGAAAAGAAATTCAGAATATAGCAAGGCAAAAGACCCAGAAAAACCAAGGATTAAAATATTTCAGGTGTTTCACACTTTATGGAGCTGCATGCTGCTTGGCTTTTGTCAGGTCATCTCTAATCCAGCGGAGTCTGAATTTGTTCCAGAACCTTCCCACTGCCAGGTGGCAGGGAGAAGACTGCTTCCTGAAAGGGTGTGTCAGGCACCATAATCCTGACCCCACGCATTTCGTAGTGATTCCTCATGGCTGCCTGGGCTACCCCCCTGAGAAGCAGAAAGGGGACAACATCTCACATGAGCTCTGGAGGGGCTGCAGACTCAGAAAAGAGATATAGCAAATGAGGTGTGTAGCCATGCACCCATGAAAACACACTCCTCATTTCCAGCCTTCCTCTGGCCTATGTCTGTTTACAAACAGATGCCAGTGCAGTGGAGTGGGACGTGGCAGAGAACCATACTGGTGTTCAGTAGGCTGGTGCTCAGCTGCTTGGGTAATTAACTTTCTGACTTTTCTTTAATGAGTATATTTTAACAACCCACGTGAAAAATTCCAGGCCTTTTTAGAAAGATTATTACAAAGGAAATTTTATCTATTTTTAAAAAGCAGTTTTGGATTTCAAAGTGCCCATTTTTCATGTGTTGACTAAAACTTTACATAGGAACCTATATTATCATTTATATCCAAGTGACACCATTTGCTGAAGGAAAGAGGGAGGAAACTCATTCAGAGACTACTATGAACAAGGCACACCCAAATGCCTTACATGGATCATTCTCACAGGGGCAGCAGACCACTGGGGGCCGGCGGAGGTCCCATCGCCCACCATCCACGCGAATGGCTCCCTCTGAGGTTATATGGTACTCAGCCTGCATGGCCAGAGGCAACTGCCTGGATGAAGACCTTCCTTCTCTATACCGTCAGGTAGGGTATTACAACAAACATTATGATTCTTGTTTTGTCAATGAGGCTAAGGTCAGTGAAGTTACTTTCCCAAGAGCTAATATTTAAGTAATAGAACACGAGTTAGCAAATAGGTGTATAGTGTGCATGTGTGTCTGTCATCCAAGTCCCTGGTTTATCTCCTGTCACTTTGTCTCCTTTTATTCCCTCCATTAGACATGAGCATCTCTTACGTGCCTGACCCTGAGCTAAGTGCTGAGGGGGAATATGTTTGCCCTGGACTTAAGGGAACCCAGCATTGTAGCAAAGAGATCGGATTTACACAGAGGCTGGTAATGTGACAAAGGACAGCTTTTTACTTTCAACCAGTTGGCCTCACCTGTGGCCCTAAGGTAAAATTATCTCTTATTATTTAGAAGTACTGTGCCATGCATGTAGAGCTGGAAGAGAAAGCCAACAGAGACTTTTTTCTCTGTGGAGCTGAGTGAAGACGCACACACGCTTGATCTAAATGAAAGAACTGAGCCCGAGGCGGGAAGACAGCAGGAGGAGATGAAAAGAGATGGGAAGAGGGGAAGGGTGATTTTAACAAAGCATGGTCGCAGTCCCTCCGTTTGTCTCTGGAACAGCTTTCTCTACTCAGACTTGAGTTTACCTGGAGAGAGGTCTGCAGTTTAAAGAGCTGACCCCGAGGCATTAATTAGTAAAGGTAAGGGGTGATGACAGGTTTAACTAAAACAATGGGATTGAGGTTGTACATTGGATTTGAGATCCATTTAGGAGCACCAGACAAGCCTTGGTGGCTGACTAGAGATCATTGGTTTAGGCAGAATCCCTAGTTTCTGGCTGAAGGCAATCTTATGGTCTGGTGAGCGTATTTCCATATTCCCTTTCTATAAAAAGAAATACATGGTTAATTTTATGTGTCAGTTTGGTTGAGTCACAATATCTGCATATGTGGTTAAACATTCTGGATGTTTCTGTGAGGGTGTCTTTTGGATGAGGGTAACATTTAAATTGGTGAACTTTGAGTAAAGCAGATTGCCTTTCGTAATGCGTGTGGGCCTCATCCAATCAGCTGAAGGCCTGGGTAAAATAATAGACTAATCTCCCCCAACAAAAAGGAATTCTGCCAACAGACAGCCTTCAGACTGGACCTGCAATATCAGCTCTTCCCTGGGTCTCCAGCCAGCCGAACCTGCCTGCAGATTTGGACTTCCTAAAACCTGCCCTATTGCTTTACACTGTTATAGTATAAATTCCTTAAAATAAATCTCTATAAACACACACACATTCCATTACTTCTGTTTATCTGGAGGATCCTGACAAATGCAGGAGATAACAATATTAAATTTCCTATAAAGTTATCTAAGGGGAAAAAAGGCTATACCTGAAACATACAATTAAAAAGTTTTCAGATATAAAGTCTTATAAATAAAGACAAGAAAACACTGTACACCCGCAGGACACAGGTCTACTGTATACTCTGCCTATTCCAATATACCAGTCCAGTGTCAGAACTGGGATACACACTCAGGTATGTTCAGCTTTAAAATCTATATGTTGTTTTTATTTTACTCAGTAGCTTCTCTCTCAAAGTTTTGCTGTATAAAACTTTTTAGTAAAAATGTTGGTGACATTTATGCAATGCTTACAGGGTTCTAGGCACTGTTAAAATACATATCTATATATACACATATATATGTGTGTATGTATATAAATATATAAATATTATTTCATTTAATCTGCACAATCCTATTTCACAGATAAACAGACACAGTGAGAAACATCTTACTGTTAACTTGTCTTAGTATTTACTTCTAAATGGGGCTATTTTATGAAAGGAGGTTGGAAAAAAAGGAATTCATTTCTTCAGAAATCCACTAGAAGCTTCCATCTTTCCACTAAGCTTTTCCAAAGTTTAATACGAAAAGTGGCATTCAAGCTCTATATTTGGAAAGAATGAAAAATCCAAAATTTGGCATTACTTATCAAATCTACTTAGGTTTTAAAAATAACTTACAATACATGTTTATAACTTATTTTATTATAGTTTTCCTGAAGACATGTTTTTGCTTACATGACAAATAATACATAGCCAATCACTGTTAAGACTGTGCACACACTTCTAACCTCACACCTACCCAAACATCCACACACCCTCCACTACATACCTTCACAGACATCTTCATGGATGGCTGAACCCAATGATAGCTCTCAGACCTCATCCTAATTGACAGAGTCTGTCTCTTTCTCCTCTTGAGACGCTGCTCTTGTGCATTCCAGCACCTCACATGCTCTGGCTTTCGGTCTGCTTTCTTGAGTGCCCCTGCTCCACGCTTCCTCCTCATCAATGTGACCTCTGAACATAGGATCACCCCAGGGCTTAGCGGTGGACTCCCCCCATCTTCTGCACTCGATCTTCAATGAATTCATCTGGCCAATGGCCTCAGACACCATTCACATGCTGATATTGCATAAATCTCCAGCTCAGACCTTGCCCTTGAAATCCAACCTAACAGTTGTATATTCAACTGCCTGCTCAACATATCCACTCAGAAATCTAATAATGCTAAAATTTGGACCTTCACACGTTTGGAACAAAGTCCCTTCCAAACCTCTCCTCCTCAGGGAGTAGCAGCTCTGCTGCTCCTGTTCCTCTAAACCCTTGGGATCGTGCTGGGATGCTCTGCTTTTCATCCAGCATCCATCCATGTTTGCCCCCTTTCATTATATATAGTCAACCCAGAAGCCAGAGTGGTCTCTTGGAAATGCAAGGCCCCGGAGTTAGTGCCATTATGTCAGCTTAGAATCTTTTGAGGGCTCTCCATCTCATCCACAGTCAAAGGGAAATTCCTTTTGAAGGGCTCCAGGACTTTAAAGATCTGCATTTCCTCCTCTTCCCCCATCCACTCAGCTCTGGCCACCGTGCCCTCCAGGCTGTGTCTGGAATCCATGAGAAAGCTCTCACCTAAGGCATTCGTTGCATCTGCCTGGAACGCTGCCCACTTGACCACAAGGAGTGTCCTCTCACAACCGGTCAACCATGACGTCTTTGACCAGATGGCATGTACACATTTTCTGATCACCCATTTTAAAATGCAGCCACATTCTCCCTATTCCACTTACCCTATTTCTCCCGGCTGGCTTATTTTTCCCCATAGTGCTTACCAAAATTTGACACTCTCTTATTTTACACATTTGTTCATTAATGAGACTTTCTCTCTTTAGAAGGCAAGCTAAATGCAGGTAGGTATTTCAGTCTGATCCCTCCACCCCCACCATGTATCCCCTGTACCTATAAGAGTGCTTGGCTTATTACCGGGGCTTAGTGTTGAATGTTCAATGATGGCTGAATAAATATTTAACCTAAATGGAATTATAGCATATATACAGATTTTTATCTGGCTTTTTCTGGTAGTATTAGCATGAAGAATTAAATATTTCCTCATATCAATAAAGAAATTTTGGAAAATAATTCTATTTTATAAAAAATGTCAATTGAATACATTTTATCAAACAGTATATATCAAATGCATCAAACACTAATCCCGTGTTCCAAATTGAAAGCATTCTTTTCCTAGAAGCAAACTACAAAAAATGAATACACTATCCCACCCCAAAGTTGAATCAGATTTTATAAATTTAGAATCAAGGTAGAAGGAAATAGTTGGCTGATTTTAGTTTATCAAGGTAAAATAGCTTGAAGCTTCCATATTCACTTTAGAGGTATTTTATTTTATTTTGAGTGCCAAAATACCATTTCATTGTTGACACTGAATGAAAAATATGATTTATAATATCTCCATGATGTCTCATTAAGTATAAAATATAATGTATTTTACTTTCCTTTTTTCTTAAACATTTAGTGGTTTGCCAACTTCTTACTATCACAAATAAAATTCTGATAAGAATCCTTGTGATTATTTTTAAACACATCTCTGATTTCCTTATGATAAATGAATAGCTGCAAATCAAAACATAAGATTATTTTTCAAGCAGTTGTTACATTTTGCCAAACTGCTTTCCAAAAACTTTATTTTTCACTCCCTGACAGAAAATTAGAGTCCTCTTTTCTCTCACATCCTGTCAATATCAGGAATTATCTTAGAAAAGCAATTATCATCAAATTATGGGTTATAATGTATCTGTTTAAACAGTAATTATTATTGAAGTTTAATAGTTTTTCATTAGTTTATTAATCATTTAAATTTTCCTTTTATTCAAAGAACATGTATGGAGGACACATTGACAAAGCCCAAGGGTGTGGGTCTGAGGGTAAAAGACACAAGAAAAGACACAAGAAAAAACTTTTAGGAAAAGACTTTTTTTTTGAAGTAGAATATTAAGAACAGAGATGAACAGTTGCTGACAGCAAAAATTTACCACGGGTGAATTGGCATGATGGACACTGTTGAATGGTCCACTGTCCACTGTTGATGGACACTCCATTTACAACAATTAGTAAACAGGAAGAAATACTCAAATAACTTACCTACATTGTTATAAATGAGACAGGACAGTAAGAGGCAAGTGAAATGAAGGAAACTGAGACAAGACAATGAAACAGGCCAAACAATGAACAGCTTGCTAATAAATCGCCAGATCTTGTCTTCTCTACCAAAGACACTTAGTAGCACATGGCTTATACCTCTCCTCAGCAATCAGAGAGGGAGTAGCTTGAATCACCCAAGTCAGGGGAATAAATTACAAAAACCCACTTAGAGCCAGAAACCTAAGATGAAAGTAAAGCAGTGAATCTGATCCCAAACCCATCTATTCACTCATTTTGATGCACCAGCCTATTAAAGAATGCACCTCAAAAGTTATTGGATATTCTGTTAAGACCCTCTCCTGAGACCTCCCCCAAAACTCCCCCTTTTAGAAAACAGATTTTAACCCTTGAGACGAAGGACCCTGTTTGGGCTCTTCTTGGAGCACCTCCATACCTTTCTTTTCTCAGGGTGTATTTTTGCTTTCTTTCTCCTAAGCTCTAAGGGTCCCCATGAGACTTGCAACCAGGTAAGTAGTGGGCGGTGGCAGCTCGCCCCACCTGGACTAACCTCTGCACCTGTCTGCAATGACTCTCCTTTTCCTTCTGCAACTTCCTTTCCTGAGTCTAGACAGCCCAGTGTAGTCTCACTTCTGTTACTGCGATCTTACCTCTTCTCTCTTAAGCCTTTCCTTTGTTTCACTGTCCCCACCTTTAATAAATGTACTCTCAAAATCACCTGGACTCACGTCCTGAAATCTTTCCTGTGCAATGTCAAGAAACCACACATTCCAGACTGTGAAGGGGCAGACCCACCTCACCAGGTGCCCATCTGATGACATAATGAGAGATAAGAAGATGAAAATTATTTAAGAAAGATTAAAAGAAGAGGAGGATAGAATGAGAAAAGAAAACTTAATTTCAGGCCCAAAGGAAAATGACGGATAAAAAGAAAAGGAGGCATATTTTAAAAGGTAACAGCTGTGATATTTCAAAAAAAAAATGTACCCTCAGATCTGAGAAGCATGATGTATTTCAAAGGGAACAAATAAGAAGAAATCCATGCCTAGACACACAGCAGTAAAACTGCAGAATGCCAAAGCCGAAAAGATTTCAAAATAGACAGAAAGAATAACAAATCACAAGCAAAAGTAAAAACGAAAGACAGTAGAATGAAAGGATCTTCACAGTGGCAAGCTTAGAGGCCAGAAGATGATAGAATGATATCCTTAAAATACTGGTTGAAAACCCATGTCACAATAGAATCTATATCTGCAAAACAACCTTTCAAAGATGAGGATTATGAAATTTAATAGAAAAAAAGAAGCCCTGGCTGGTGTGGCTCAGTGGATTGAGCTGACCAGCCTGAGAACCAAGGTGTCACTGGTTTGATTCCCAGTCAGGGCACATGCCTCGGTTGTAGGCCAGGTCCCCAGCTGGGGGTGGGTGAGAGGCAACAGATCCATGTATCTCTCACTCATTGATGTTTCTCTCCCTCCTTTTCCCTCTGTCTGAAATTAAATAAATAAAACCTTTTTAAAAAGTTTCTTCATTTAAAAAGAAGAAAATTCTTAATGAAATATATCAGCTTGAGACCTGCTCTAAAGAAAACTTTACAAAGTAGAAAAGTGATCCCCAAAAGATGATTTCTTATGCAAGGAGAAATGGTAAATAAATAACACAATATGGCCCTGGCTGGTGTAGATCAGTGGATTGAATATGGGCCTGTGAACCAAAGGATCGCAGTTCAATTCCCAGTCAGGGCACATGCCTGGGTTGCAGGCCAGTTCCCAGCAGGGGACACACAAGAGGCAACTATACATCGATATTTCTTTCCCTCTCTCCTTCCCTTCCCCTCTAAAGATAAATAAATAAAATCTAAAAAAAAAAGAACAATCATATGTTTAAAAAATAACACAATATGGCAAATATAAACTGTAAATTCCAACAAAAAGTTCATTTTGAAATAATGAATTAAGGAATTAAGGAAGGAGTTAAGTAGGAATTAAGAAGAGTTAGAGCTGAAAAAATTGGACAATGATGGTATGTGACTTGAAGAAGGATCGAAGCTAAAGTTGTCTTAACATTTTGTTTTCCTTGAGATAGAGGTCAAAATTATTTAATTTAGATCTTTTTAAACTTAAATATAATGTGGAGATTTCATGGATAACCACTAAAGGAACAAAATGTGCAAGTTCAAAACAATAGGGAGAAAGGTAGTAAAGCATACAAATAACTTTAAAAAGTTTCAAAAAGAGAAAATAAAAAATATAGACAAAGCAAGAGAAAAGGAACAAAAAAGATGAAAGGAAGATGTGTAAATACATCAATAATCATAATAAGCATAAATAGACTAAACTTGCCATTTAAAGTACAAAAAGTGTCAGATTAGATCTAAAAATTGGCCAGATGCTGCCTACAGGAGACATACTTAAAGCATAAGCACAGGGTAATTGACAAAGACAGGACGGAAAAAGCTCTATCAGTCAAACACACCCACATGCACCCACCAAAATGTGCTGATATCTTTAAATTATGATTAGCCAAAGATAGGCATAAAGAAGGCTGTCCTATTTTTGGGATGTGGGCAAATTCTTAGAAAAAAATAGCTTTTCTTAACCTCTCAAGAAGAAACAGAGTCCTAATAGTCCTATAGCTATTTAAAAATATCTCTTACAAATGAAACGTTTGTCCTACATGGTTTTATGCATGAGTTCTACCACGTTTTCAGAGACCAAATCATTCAAATTTCACAATTCACCATTCTAAAGAGATAAGGTAAAAATTAAAATATATTTTAATCACTAAATATAGGCAAATTTCTTATACAAAATATTTACAGTCCAAATATGAAAATGTATAAAAGATAATACATTATGATCCGATTGAGTTTGTCCCAAGAATGTAAGAAGATTAAGATTAATTTTTAAAGAAATTCTACCATTTTTAAGAACCATATATATTCTTTTAAGAACCATATTGATTAAAACACTAAAACTGTAAGGTCATCTCAATAGAAAAAGCATTCAATTAAATTCAAAACTCATCAATAATAAAAACAATAAACTTGTAATATGAACCAATTTTATTAACCTAGCAATTTTTCCAAGCATTATTCTAAGTCAGTGATTTCCTACCAGTGTGCCACAGCACACTGGTGCACTGCAAGAATTTTTAAAACATGTAAAACCTGACTATTTAGTCAGGGGCACTGAACTTTTTTCCTTTAAATTGTCAAATTAAAAAATGACAACAGCCAACACAATAGGCATCTGATGTGAATGGATCAAAAGTATAGCTGCTTTTTGTCAGATTAGCAAAAAAATGTAATTTTTTGGTGTGTTGCAGAATTTTAGTGATTAGGTTACATGTGTCATAAGATGGAAAAGGTTAAAAATTGCTGTTCTAAATGGAAAATTGTAAGCATTTTTTCTAAAATTCAGGACAAGGCAGATATCTACTTTCACTGATTTATTGCTCTGAACACTGTCTTACATTGTAGTCAGCATAATATTCTAGTCTTTGTAATAAAAATAAATTAAAGTGTAAGATTTTAAGACAGGAAATAAAACTGTCATTCTTTGAAAATGATTTGGTTCCATACATAAAACATCCAGGACTGCCTGGCTATTGTGGCTCAGTGAATTGAGCGCCAGCCTGTGAACCAAAGGGTCACCGGTTTGATTCCCAGTCAGGGTACATGCCTGGGTTGCTGGCCAGGTCCCCAGTTGGGGGTGCATGAGGGGCAACCACACACTGATGTTTCTCTCCCTCTTTCTCTCTCCTTTCCCCTCTCTCTAAAAATAAATAAATAAAATCTTTTAAAAAATCCAGGACTATACAGACAAATAACTAGAAATAAAGGAATTTTGCAAGATAGTTAACCATATGAAAGTCAATTGCATGTCTATGCATAAGTAATAAAAAAAAAAAAGAAAAAACATTTTATAAATAGCAATGCAAAGTATAAACTGCCTTAGGAACAATTCTTCACAAATATTTTGCATGGACCTCTATACAGAAAGGTATATATATTAAAGAGCATGTTAAAAAAAGAGGGAGGGCAAATAGGATGAGGTAGAATGAAAGATGGATTGTTCACGAGTAAGAAAATTAAGTAATTACATATATGTTGAGTCTTCTGAAAATGATCTATAGATTCAGTACAATAAAAATGCCAATAGGTTGTGTGTTTTTGCATGCACACATATATGACAGAGGGATTTTAAAAAGCTAATTCTAATATTGATATGAAAGAACTGAAAACCTGCAGTAGCTAAGATAAACTTGTAATTTGTGATTTAAGGAAGCGGTAAAGGGAGATGTGAACCAGGAAAATTTTCTGACTGTTTGATCACCTCAATATTTATTATACTGTTATCCAGAAACAAAAGTTAATAAACTGTCCTATTCAAAATTTACCTGCTTAGCTTGGATTTTCTGCCTGATATTAAGGATAAACTTTAAATTTTATATATTTTATTTATTTTTATACCTCGTGTTTATAGTGTATTAATCATAACTGCTAATTCATAACTGTTATCATTGCTTTGTGCATAGCTTCCTTTATCTATTTATTTTTTCTTTATTTCAATATACCATGAAAAGTGAACACCGGTGAAACCATGACCCAGTACAAGAATTAGAATCTTATTAACATATAGTGTTCAAACTATAAAGGGAGTGAACCCAGTTTAAAGCACACTTTTTGTAGTAGGTATGTGTTATCACTGCTTGCTTTGTGTTCTTTGTTCTTTCTTCTGGGAATGAGAACTGGCAATACTTTTCCTTTGTAGACCCTCCGTTCTTCACGGCCCTGATCAGCTGTGGAGAGCCAGCAGCCCCTATCATTGGTGAAGTTTAAGCAATTAGATTTCTCTCCCAGGAACTGGAACTTGGGAAGAGTCATCTAAGGCAGGACAGAAGGCTATCCTGATGACAAGGACTCCAAAGACACTGGCCACTATTTCCTGTTAATGAGGGTCCCAGATGTGACTTCCGAAGGCCTGGATGCTTTATTCTTCCGTAGGTTCTGTGAGACACTCAATATCCTTTTAAGAAATCAGGTTCTTTCCCTTCAGTTACCTTGAATCAATTTCAGTTGTTTGCGTGCTACCAAGAATTATAGCAACTACTCTCCATATTGAATTTAAGTGTCTGTGTGACTAGTGACTCCTCTTCATTAGACGTGTGAATATCTGAAATCTAAATTTGGGCTCATCAAGCTTAGCTACTCTTCTATGACATAATATCCCACCAAGGAAATCTCTCCACTATTGAAAAGTCAATTTCTTCAGCCTGAATCAATGAACACGTTTTCCATCTTTTTTGAAAAGTTATCAATAAATATGATGAAAGATGTGAGAAAAAGACACCCATGGTGTCTCTAAAAGAAAATAAAATCTACTTACATAAGCCATATTGCTGAATTTCTATTTCCTAGGAAAGGGTTTTGAGACATGTTCCATGAGGCCTCAGGCTTTTTGAGTCCTATATGTAACAATTTTTTCCTTCTTATGGGAAACAGATGGGATTAACAGACTGTTATATTGTCTGATAAAATGAAGCACGGTCCCATCATTTCCATAGATAGAGTGCATGGCTGCAGCTAGGGAGAAGATCATATCATATCTCAAATTTATGTTTTAAAAAATGTTCTTTGTTTAGAAATCATTTACTCGTTTTATATGCATCTGTAAACTGATAGGGAGAAAACCTGCTCTTCAAAGGGATGAGGAGCATGGCCAAGTGTCATCAGTGCTAACAGTGTTTGCAGTGGAGAGAGTAATAAGTAACGAGGATATTAGAATACCTCTTGCACCCACTCTGCAAGTGGGGGAGGGCTGGGTGGAGGAGGATGAAGGAGGGAAAAGTTAGACAACTGTAATCGCATAAACAATAAAACTTCAAAAAAACCTTCAAAATAAAAAATAAGAAACATAGTAACTCTTGCCCATGATTCAGGAAAGAGTCACTTGGTTGCCTTCCACAGGTTTGACTGCGGAAAGCAGTTGACCTTGTTTCTACTCTCACCCCCAGGTAAACCATGCCATATCTGGAGTCCCAAACTGACCAGGCAATTGAGGAATCCTATGATCAGTAGAAAACTACCAACAGCACATTCAGTACATGTTTAGTAAACAAATAATTTTTCTCCAGGTGTCTCCAAATTAACACCTCTGTAGTTAGCCACTACGCCAGTTACAAATCCTCTTAATTTTATCAATATCCTTCAGTATCTCTACATGTACATTGTAAGAGTATTATTAAATATTTGTCTTGTTGATATCTAGAAATGCTTATCACATTCTTGATCAGCCATAACTGAAGGTGTATTTAAAGGACAAATTGAATTACTTTGGCCTTAATAAGTCAGTGAAGCCACATTGACTCCCTTTGGTTACCAATACCCTTTTGACATGGTTAAAAATCATTATTTTAAGAATATGTATTAAAATAAATAATGACCAATGTTTGGCAGGTTTTTTAGGACTTCACTTATTTGTTTCACCCTTCCAGAATTTCTCCCATTTCAGATACATCCTTATGGACAGATCATGAACTGAAGTTCCCTGATGTCAACTGGAAATTTGCTCAGTAATTTTCTATTCAGTTTGTTTCAAAAGACTTGGACTTCTGTAGAGTGTCTACATGCTTTGATCTGTTATAGGTCTCAGCTGCTTCTTATTGTTGTTTGGTGTACTTTCTTCTGAAAAAAATTCTTTACTGAGAAAAAAAATAAAAGTTCTTTTTTCTCTTTGTAATACATCAGTATTTCAACATTGGCCCAGAGCACGAAGCCTCTCTATCAGAACATAATTTAAAATGTCCTTTTATGTGTTGATGGCAAACCTGTTGCTATATTATTCTTTGTAGCTGTGCCTTCTGTCATGATTATAATATCTGGTCATATTCCTCCTTCAGATTAGTTATGACTTGAGGATACGACATTTCAGCCCTTTACAGGAGACCCTTACACAAGCTCTTTCTTTTTAGCCTGCTTTTACCGTGGATTTATTTCTAGGAGAAACTTGCTCACTTTTTTTCTTCCCTTCTGAAGACTCTGGGAGTAGTTAATTCATAAGATGAGCTCATTTCTCTTCCTGAACCACATAGCTGTGAATTAAGTCACTGTGATGAACTGGAGCTTGTGTGTGTGTGTGTGTGTGTGTGTGGGGGGGGTATGTGATATTAAGTGAACTTATTTGTTTTCAAACTATGTTGAAATGAAGTGCTGGATGAAGTATCAAATAGTCCCCTGCAGCACTTGTTAAAAAGAAACTAGGGGGAACTTGTTATATGACTTTATACTTCTCACCTATACTGATGGGATAAGAAGGTCAGGCATTGGAAATTAGGGAAGAAAACTCGAAGGTTGCTTTGGAATGTGCTGTCCTGCGTGTCTTACCGTGTTCCTTTTCAGGAAAAGGGGTGGGAGTCGATACTCCCTTAGAGCACTGGACTTCCTGGGGGTGGACCACCTAGATGATTCAAGAGGTAACCCTTCTTCTCATTCCCCAAAACACACACTTTGGGTGACACAGTGAATTTGTGTCTGAATCATTTTTGAGAATTCCAAAGCTCGAGAGTTGGTTGGGCCTGCCTGTGGTGGCGGAATTTAGGACTGCATTTAGGTGAAAAATGAAGTTTCCAGAGTCTGTCAAAGGAAAAGCATCAATGTGGCCCTGTGGGAGGCAAAGCCCATAATGGGAGGTGTTAGGTTCTGTCCAAGGGACTGACCGGAGAGGAATTGTGACATCACATGAAGAAAGTTGTCAGTGGCCTCCTGCTGCTCAGAGCCTATAAGAAGAACCACAACTAGCTGGAATACTGACACAATTGCCCATGTCAAGGGAATGCAGGTGGAAAGTCATGGGAGTTCCTCAAGGAACTCACGTTAGTGCTATATGACAGAGACAACTCGAAACACTAGCCACGCCCAGGAAAACACAAGATCACCAGCTGCACTTCAACCAGTCAACCCAGAAAAGCAAAATAATCTCTGTTTTCATGATGGGGAGCTGCTTCTCAAGTATGGAGAAGGAGAAACTGACTATATCTCACTTCCTTATACGTAGGTGTTTCTTTTCCAATAGACCCACACTGGTAAGATATCAACCTCGAATGCACCAGAATGTTTTGACTGTCACATAGGAGTGAACAGCTGAATTATAGAATCGAGCCTATTTAGTGAACTATAGGACTTTTCATTGCTTTCAAGTGACCATATAGCTATGGGGTGGATTTTCATCCAGGTGCCTGGGAAGAAAGAACTAGGGCACTGAGCAAGTTTGTGAGAACAGTGCTCAAACTATTAACTTACTGTATGATTGCTCTGAGTCATGTTTGTCACCCAGGAAAACCATGAAGATAGGTTGCACCACACAGATCCTGTTGTAGGGCTAAATATCTGCTCTTTGAAGCAAGTTTTATTAATATATTTATGATTGTCTCATGCTTTCTCCTAATCATCTTGCAAGTATTGGCTTCCTTCCTAGCTTTATTATTTCTCTGTGTAGATAGACTGAAGTAATACTAGAGTCCTTTGCATTTTAATAAACCCTTCATTCAATGATAAGTTTTTCCTTCATCATCTACTTGTACCACTATCCAATTCTTTCTTCCAAATAGCCACTTGTGTTTTGAATGGTGACTTTAATTTTCTTAAAACTTTATAATCATTACTTAAGCATCCACTACACAATTAAATTATTAACTGTATATCATTAACCTTGAATTAACATATTCAACTGCTCCCTGGTAAAACACATACTTTTTATTTATATTTACTTAGAGACCACATCTCTGTTTCTTGTGAATCACCAGATTTAATACACCACTGGTTTTATTTAGGAGTTAGATATGGTTGTGGCAGGAAGAGATGTGTTAACTATATGAAACCTATATTCTGATCAAGATTTTTCATATCCAAATTTGCAATCCCATTGCTGACTGTGCCTCTCGTGACCACCTTATTCCTACTGCTAACAGTGAAAGGGCACCAGCATGTTACCGGCAATTGGACCTTGGCTTAGCAACCTCAGTACTTGAGTTCTGGCTAAGAGAAATGAAAAGTCAAGATTCAAATTGAAAGAGAAAAGTTATTTAGAAAGTCACAGAGGTAGAAAGAAGTGAGCCAGCTGGGCTGTGTGGGATCACAAAACAAATTACAGGGGCAAAAGAAGGACTTTGGAGCTTAGGGGAAAGAAAGGCAAGGGTAATGTGCCTTGGGCAAGGTGGAAAGGTGTGGCCACGCTCCAGAGAGAGTGCGCCTGAGAAGGGGGTGGGGGAAGGCTCAGGAGTGCTCAAGAGAGACAGTGTGTGCTGTGTTCCCTGTCCTGAGGATTTTTATCTGCTCCCTAAAGGCAGGGATCTTAGGGGAGGTCTTGGGGGAGGATCTCAATAAAATATTCATCCACCTGTGTCCTTTCAGGGTTATAGTATCTACTGATTGGTCAGTGCTAGGGAATGGGGTCATTAATTTTCACAGCTGGTCCCAATGTCAGCCATGGTGTCATCCTGCATGGCCTTGCTGCTTTTCTGGGCCTGAAGCTAACCAAAGCTCTGCCTCTGTGGTCCATAGACCCACAGCTTCAATCCTCAGATAATTTGATGCAGGTCAGAACCTCATTGTCCTGAGGGCTTAATGTGTAAGGGAATGCTTATGCAAGGGCTTGTATGGGAGTCATATGAGGCTATTCTCCAGCTCCCTTCTTCCTCCCCAAGGGGACCTACTACATGACAGTAACGTGCTAGGGGAGCAAAGATCAGGGGAGAGTTTGAACCATGTGACCAGTGATATGAAAGGTCAGAGGGTCTACAATGCATGACTAGCAATATGCTAAGGGAGGGAAGTTAACCCTTAGGGTGAAATTCTTGTTTTCCCAGTTTTGCCCATTGCTAAGTACCTGGGGCTTTCTGCATTGGTTACATTCCATACCTGGCCCATCATTCCTACTGTGTTCATGCCTGTCCAACTGCCTACTATACTCCTAACTTACTATCACCTGCCAAAAAAGATGCTATGTGGCTCATTTATTTAAGAAGCATTCAGACAATATTTTGAAAGCCAAAGCAGACTGTGTTATCAGAAATCATACTTTATGAAAAAACATGGCTGTTCCAATCTAGTGGTTCTTAAGAGTGGCTGGGGGGTTGTGAAAACAAATTTATTTTTATTACAATACTAAAATGTTAGTTGCTTTTGCCCTCGCATTCCTTCATTAGTATATAGTAGTGATTTCCAAAGGCAGGATGACATGTGGTGATGCTATCATACAAGTAGGTAGTTAAATATGTGCTTCTGTTATTTTGCTTTGAAATGCTCATTCAAAAATTGTAGTTGGTAAATTTTGATAAATGTCACCCACATAAACAAAATCTATTTAGGGCCCTTAGATATTTTGAAGGGCATAAAGGTGTCCTGAGATCAAAGAGTCTGAGAATCTTTGTTCTAAACTGTTTTAAAAATATTTAATATAAAAGTAATTATAAAATAAAAAAAATGGAGTAAACTTGGTCTAACTGAATATGCAATGGTCAGAGTCCTAAATGCATGTGTGTGTGTGTGATGGTTTGTGGCCTCAGAAATTCTGAGGAGGGCCCATGTTATTTTTATCTCATTCTCATAGTTTGCTATGAAACAAGGCATTTAGAGAACCTTAATTTCCTTGATAATTACTTAACCAAAATGGTCAGAGCCACACTTTTAATGATTTAGTGCCCTGATATAAATATTTTTAAAGAATCAGTTTTTGTATGTTAAGCTAATTAGATGTAGATCTATTTTAAATTGTTAGTCCAGAGGAAGCAAGTGAAAAAAGTATAGTATTTGAATATATCATATGGCAAATTAGTCATATATGATAAACTCAGTTTTTTCAGTTACTATGAGGATAAATATTGACAAGTATTCTCTCTCATTTTTCTGTTTCATGAAAACTAAAATGCATTTACAGAAGTGGACCTTTTCTCTCTCAATCTGTTGTGTAGAATCAGTCAGGGAAAAACAAAAAGCTAGTAATGAGTAAAGGTAGATGAAGTCTATGTCTTGTTAGGCAAATAAAATTTTCAAATGCAAATATTTAAAATGATATGCGACAACAACAAAAGGAAACATTCTTTTCAGATTGATAAATATGGGATAGGAAAGATGAAGGGTGACCAGCTCCATGTCTGGGAGTAATCTGTGGTGAGAAAAATTAAAGCCCCAAATAGCCTTCCAAAGTCTTGCATATGAATAATAAGAAGACATCTTAATTAGTGGTTGGGGAAGCATTAGGCAATTGGAAACTGAGAGGTATAATTAGGAAAGTTACACAAAGAGTTTTCCTAGTATCGATTCAGTCACACACATTATCATTGACCAAGGGACAACAAATGAATAATACATTATTTAGATGACGAAGGAGTGCTAATGCCCAGGGTAGCCTATAAAAAGTTTACTGACTTGGGGAAATCATCCAAAATTACAATCCCTTAAAGAGAAAAATATTGATAATAAAAATAAATTAGAAAGAAAATAGGCTTTATCAAGTATGAAAAATGGGACAAAAAGACAATAATCCCCGGAAGATGAAAAATGAACTTCTGACAAAGAGGAGTTAATGAAAGCAGACCTCAATGAAGCTATGAGAAGGTTCTTATCTGTTGGTGTTGGCATAGGTAGCTAGGCTCTAATAAAGGAAGGGCACAGAGGGAATCAGACGTTATTAAGCGTAATCACCTAGGGAGCATAAACTTGCTTCACTAGGCAGTTACAGATTCACACACTCCCTAGGGCATCCTCTGCCCTTGCAACCTAATCCTCCAAAGTGAGCAGGAATTATTGCCAGGGGAGGAATAAAAACAGTAGGGAAATTCCTCTGCTGGGCTCATGCCAGGCCGAAGCCAAGATGGTGAAGGAGGAGGTATGTCCACTTTGATGCATGTGTGGTAGGAACTATGATGGTGACCATAAAGGCCTGTCTGTTCAGCTTGGGCAAAGGATCAGATTGGATAAAGGACGCTGAACCCCAGGAGGTCTAGGAAATAGATTGGTTAGGGGGAGGATCCAGAGCTAGCCCATGAAAACTTAGAAAGTTAATTGGTTTCAAGGGCACCTAGTCTTTCCCAGACTAGAGATAATATAACCCAAGCTTAACAAACATCTCTCACTAGGTGACACATGCTCGCCCTGTTTTCTTTTGATTTTCTCTCCATAGAAGCAATGTGGGTGTAGCAGTCACTCGGCCAGTAGCCACGGACTCCAAGTGTGGGTCTGCGCACAGCCAGCCAGAGCGCAACTGGAAATGCAGACTAAGCTAGTTGGATGGTGACAAAGACTGGACTGCACTGAACCAATGGCACAAAACTTTTGTACACTGGCCCTATTTCTGGGCCTGATGAAGGCACGGCTAGGCTTTTTCCATGGCAGGGTGGATAGAAATAGCACAGCAGGCGCCTGGGAGCAGGCCCATATGTTCCTTCCAAATAAATGTTACCTCCAGGCCTCATTCTGTTTTGTGGGTCCCCAAAATGCTTTCCTGGTGACTTTGCAAGAACCCCACTTCTGCTGGCAACATCAGGACCTTTGGACATATCCATACTATTGTTAAAAATGATTTTCCTTTCCATTTGATCTCAAGATCTACAACAGGAAGATTAAAATAATTTAAAATATGATAGATTAGCATCAGGACAAGAAAGCCTTTTGTGGTCAGGAAGTCATTAACCTAAGAAGATAAATCTCGACCTTTATGAGATAATGATCAATGTAGACATAAGAATGAATCACTTGCACAGAAGATATCCTACATCCATTTCTGCCATTGTTTATCTTTCCCGGTTGTTTCTGTTCATGTTGCCACTGGCTTGGAAATACCCTTGCCTCTGTCCTTCTTATCCCAACCATCCTTCAGGGCTCAGATGGAATCTTGCCCTTCTCCATGGAAATCTTCCTGACTCACTGATCATCCAGCATCTGCATGTTTGAGCCTTTTATTCAACCAAAATGTTTAGGCTAATATTAAGTGTGGCTACAGCCTAATCTCCCTTAAAGGATTGTATATCCAAAACACATCTCTTAGAATTCTGATGCACACCAAGGACAGTGCCAGGCCCTCTTCAGTAAATAAATTACTATAAGAAGTGTGAATGATTCACTCATTTACTTAAAGAATAATCCAGTAGAAATTGTCAACCAGAAGTTTTGGGGAATGTTATGGTCAGGTTAATTAAAATTTCAGATTAGCTAAGTGATATGTGGCAATCCTTTATATACCTCAATGGAGAAAACTTTTTAAAAATACATTTGCTTCCTTTCCTGCCTAAGGAAATGCCTGAGTTATTTACACCGCTGGGATCTACTGCATGCCTTCTCAGTGAATGAAGCCTTCCATTTTGTTTGCGACTGGAAGTGATTTCAGCCTCTGAGTTCTCAGGGTACGCGATGACCATCACCTGACTATTGTCTCATTTGTTTCTTTTTTTCTTGTATGTTTATTAGGCATACTTAACCCCGTCAATAGAAAATTGTCCTGGTGCAGAAGTGCTTCTCCTTATTTAACTTTTATATTTTTCTCTGGGCCTGCCACAGTGTTGTGAACATAGGAAGGATTAAACATTAGTCAGATAAATTGAGGCTCAAAGAATGCAAAAAGTCATCATTTTGAATATCAAAATAAGAGAGATTTTTAAAAGAGGTTATAGAATTTGAGATTAAATTTGTAGTAAAGCAAGACAAATCAACATGAAGTTAACTTTTACATTAAAATGTGCTCATTTTAAATTATTTCATGTACATCCTTAGAAAAATGAGCTAAATTAAATCCATTTAATTGAATGTTTGTTTCCTGAGATTTTTATCATATTAGTTCTAAACTTTTCTTCATGAAAAAACATGATTTTTAATTTCTAATGTTTTGTCACTGTTAATTCTCAGTTTAAGCTCTCTGAAAATTATTCCCAGCTATTCTTTATATCTTTGAAGATAATTTGTAATTTTTTTCAAACCTGAATACCTTAAAACCTTTGTATGTAGTGCATACTGAATTTGATTATTTTTAAAAGCATGAGCTTTAGCTGATGGATGTGCTGTCTAGATAAACCATCATCTAGTTTTCTTTAACATTAAAAACATAAAAAGAAAATGTGAATTTGAAGTAATATATTATACCTTTCTTGGGATTTTTCATACTCCTCATTTTTCTTTCTAGGGTGCCGGAAGTATTTGGTGTGAGAATCTGAGACAGCTTAGAAAGGTAGAGCGAGAACCACCAGCAGGAGAATGAATGGTATGGTACCAGTGAGCATGTGTCCCCAAAGAGAGAGTATTAGGAACTGGAAGATCAGGCCTCTTCTTGACAGTATGTGAAATGGCAATAGTAATACTATATGACAAATTAGTGATCGAAAAATAAGAGACATGAAGTCCTTGAAAATGTTAAAGTACCATATGAAGACAGACATTTGACATTTAAAATTTATTTCTAAAATGTTTTCACAGATGCTAGCACATCTGAGTGATAAGATGAATCTCTGGGGTAGCTACAGTAAGCTTTGCACTTATTTTCTCCTTTATTGATGTGGGGCGAGTTAAATTACTCATCCAAGTTCATTTGGAAATAGCAATTCAAAGAATAAAAAAGTATTTTAACTCATCTAGTTCTCTTCCTGATATTTACACGGTCTAGCTTTTCCATACTAATTCTAATTCTACTAGTAGTAAATATAAATAGCTCAAATCACTTCAGCTCCCTAACCATATCCTGGCCCTACCTCATTACCAGTGTAAGAATAGGGAGCACTGAATGGCAGAGGTGAGGTTGTACACAGGTACCGGTATACTGGCTCTTTGGAAAATAAAGCACTCTGATTCGTAGTGTGTGCCAATTTCCATGCCATCAATACTCCCATCAGGGCTGATTCAAGCTACCATTGTGATGCCACATTGTGAACAGGGTATTGAGAAGAGAGAAGATGCTCACGACTGATGTTCACACAGAAAATTAGGTTTGCTTTTGGAGGATATAAAAGATTCTGCTCTTGGGGAGATACACAGGACACAGGCATGTTTAGGTAAATATAAAAAAGAGGAGGTGTCTTTTTAGGCAGAGAGCAGCTCTAGGACCTCACTAGCGTCATGGGTACTCTCAATAGAAGGAAAGTTCACCTAGATCCAGGCAGGGCACCAATCTTCCATTGGAGAGGCCCCTTACACAGTAAAATGTGTGGGAGAGAGCCTGCACGCAACGGGGGGCAGAGGTGCCGATGCTGGGACACAGACCAAAGAGACAAAGAGCCCTCTTACCAGAAGAACATTTTCTTCACCACCATGCCCCGCCTCAAGTTTACTGATGTATAATTAACACATAAAATTGTATGTGTCTAAAGTGTGCAATGTGATGATTTGCTATATGTATGTATGTATTTTGAAATGATTCCCCCAATCAAGTTAATGCATTTATGAGCTCACATAGTTTTTGAAGGGAGTGGGGTGAGAATGCTTGAGATTTACTCTCTTAGCACATTTCAAAATGCAACAGTATTATTAACTATAGCCACCATGCTGTACATTAGATCTGCAGAACTTACTCATCTTATAACTAAAAGCTTATAGACTTTGGCCAATACTTGTTCCTAATTCTCCCACCTCCCACCAGCCCCTGGCAACCACCATTCTATTCTATGAGTAGAATGTGTTTCTACAAGTTTGATTTTTTGTTTTACATTCCATATAAAAATGATACTGGCCCTGGCTGGTGTGGCTCAGTGGGTTGAGTGCTGGTCTGTGAATCAAAGGGTTGCCAATTCCATTCCCAGTCAGGGCCCATACCTGGGTTGAGGGCCAGGTCCCCAGTAGGGGATGCATGAAAGGCAACCACACACTGATATTTCTCTCCCTCCCTTCCTCTCTGTCAAAAAAAAATTTGTCTTTGTCTGGCTTACTTCACTTAGCATAATGCCATCAAGGTCCATCTATGTTGTTACTAATGGCAGGATTTTCTTCTTTTTCTTGTTATGGCTGACTAATATTCATAAATGATGCTGCAATGAACATGGGGATGCAGATGTCCCTTTGAGACACTAATTTTGCATCGTTTGGATATAGTCCCAGAAGTGGAATTGCTGGATCATATCATGGTTCTATTTTTAGTTTTTGAGAAAGTTCTATACTGTTTTTTGTAGCGGCTGTCCCAATTTACAATTCCACCAACAGTGCACAAGGTTTCCCTTTGCTCCGCATCCTCGCCAGTTCTTATCTCTTGTCTTCTTGATAAAAGCCATTCTAAGTGTGAGCTGATGCCTCATGGAAGTACATTTAGAATGCTGTATGTATGAAATAATTAGATATAATCTCTCTATATACACTATGGCCAGAGTGTTTAGAAAGGGGAATTTCTGTGTTGTCTAGAAGGTGAACTTTGAGTTCTTTGAGGGGAGGCCTAAGCCACACCAATGATGGCGATTTCTTCATTGGCTCCAGTGGAGAACCTGAGCCTTTGTGGGGCAGGTTGGGTGGTATAATGGCTATAAATGTGGTTTATATCCTGAGTGCCATCTCTCCAGTCGGTACCACCACTTGCTGCACGTAGCACCTTGCTCGGGTGAAGTGGGGTCAGACCGACCTCTCAAGGTCACTGTGAGGATGGATAGTGCTGCATGTGAAACATTTACCATAGTGTCCACCACAATTAAGAGCACAGTAGAGCACCCACACTCTGTGCAAGAATTCTAATAAATTCTACGAATGAATTCATGAGACAACATCTACCTTTTCACATGATGGTAGATGTTGAAAACCAATTTTTTTTAATATCCCCAATTTCCTTCCGAAGTCCTGGTTGCTCACTTTGGATTAGAGAAAGGAATCCATTGCCAAATTCATTAAAATGGAAACATCCCAACAGGCAAAGTAACAGAATTACATATGCTACCTAGTTGTTAATAATTTACCACAAATCTAAACTTGCTCCTCAGATAGTTTTCCAAATGCATTATTGATGGGGTCTTTCCCCTTTGATGGACTACAGCTGTCATATTAATTTTTAATTAAATTATGAAATTTTGTAAGTAATTCTTAAAGTCAGGTGCATAAAAGGAGGAAGATCTCTAGGAAACACATTACAATATATTCTATTTCTAGGAACACATTTACCCTTTACTCTACATAACATATATCAAAATGACTTAAAGGAGGGTGGTTAGGACATGTCACACAGCCAGCTTCTCTAAGTAAACTTAGAGCTTATTTATGGCTGTAAAATCCTACTTTTTCTGCCTTTAAAGAAGCAGCCAGGAAATGAATATTTATGGTCCTGACACTGCCCCACATTTTTTGTTTTCCTCAGGGCTTTCCCCACCAAAGAGAAAATGAAAACAGACATCCTCTGCAATCTGCCAAGTGCTAAAACTGTTTTCACCCAAATGCAGTAAAAAAATTATCTTAGCACTAAAATGCATAATTTAGAGGGATCATCAAATGAAAATTTTACTAGCTTCTAGGAATTATTAAGAGGGCTAACTCTCCATTCACTTGCTTTTTACCTAAAAGAACTCACTCATGCTCACACATAAACAGCTTGTTATAAAAAAACTGCAGAAGAAAATTTCAGGTATAAGTTCTCAGGAGTTGAATATCATTTCTGTGTTTGCCTATTTTTCTTTTTCTTTTTTGTAGACTAAAAGCACAAAGCTGTGAAATACAGATCCTTTGAAAAAGATTTGTTTCAGCAGATTCTATGTCTTGGTAGGAAGAAAAAATCACTTATGTATTGAATTAGAATCAACAAGAGTAGTAGACTTAAGTGTGGAGTATGTCATTAATTTAGTGGCTTTATGATCTTGGATTGGTCATCAGCCTTCTTGGACCCTCAGTCCCTTTCCTGGAAAGTGATGATAGTGACATGATCTGCACCGAAGAGTTGGAACAACCGAATGATAATATGACAATGTGAAGTTTCTGTAAGGGATCATTATATGATTTTATTATGTGTGTGAGACTGAATTTTAAACAAATCACAAAAGAACAGCAGTTTGACTGCAGAGGGGTGAGGGTCAGAAGGAAATGCTACATGATTTAAAGTGCACTGGTAATCCATACATAATTGGATCCTTTGAAGAAAATACTCATTCCTGCAGGAGCATAGAAACTCAGTGGACAGCACAGAGCGATGGGTCCTATTCCTGTATTCAGGAGTGGGTATGATTCAGTCACTCAATCCTTTGATGGAAGGGTTTTAATAAAGTTAAAAAAATGAAATATTTTTTCCATAGTGTTTACCTCTAGTTTTGCCAAATTTCTTTTACAGAAATTTGGTTGTACTGACTGTTTCATTAAAACAATCATATAGGTCACTTGCATTTTTGGCTTTATATTTAACAAATATGTTGCCTGAATCTTGTC
The DNA here is from genome assembly GCA_004027735.1 of Carollia perspicillata. Lineage (NCBI taxonomy): Eukaryota > Metazoa > Chordata > Mammalia > Chiroptera > Phyllostomidae > Carollia > Carollia perspicillata. The sequence goes on along the minus strand of PVKM010006865.1, from coordinate 5,057 downwards.
TTTGGGTGTATATTCCCTAGGAGAAAAAAGATAGGATCGCAGGACAGAGACCCTGAGCAGAGTACTTCATGTGCACATCAGTCACTTGGGGGAGCTAGCTAAGACGAAGATTCTGAAGTATTCAGCGGGTGGAGTCTGAGGTTTTTGGTTCAGGTGGTGCCGGTGCCGCAGAACTGTATCAGACAGAGTAGGGAGGCACTATATAGGATGAGATCCTGCATGGTCCATCCATCCTAACGGGAGAGAACACTGTGGAGGTGGTAGGTGGTGGATTGGGCAATGGGTCCCCGAGAACACAGGCAGGATGGACTCCCCAAAGTTCCCTGAGCAAGGAAAATTAATTTGTTCACTGAAATGTCATCTACACAGGCCGACTTTTTCAATAGAGGGGTCTAATTATTTTGAGTATTATCCAAGTGCCTAACATGGACTTTGAGTTCGAGTCCTCTCAAGTAATCTCCTTCATGAAAGCTAAGCCAGGTACTGTTATGTTTAATATCAAACTCTGGCATATGGCAAGGAGCATCTGGAGCCTGAGAGGGGACAAACTACCTGTTGGCTGCTTGCATCGCCAACTGGCCTAAAGACGAAGGGATGGGAAAAATACGCTGCCAGCAATGGACTCCCCACCCCAACCCCTTTAATATGCCATGAGAGCAGCTGAATCAGTTTTTTATAAAACTACCTAGCTAAGTTACAGAATGGATTCCTTTTCATTTAGTTGTAGGCTCCAAAGAGAATTCATCAGGCCTAGGATCTTAAAATATGGAACAAGGGCAGATGGAAAATGGGTGGATGGAACGCTTACAGGGGAATTAGTTTGAGAACATAAAAGACAGTGAATGAGGAGATGTTCAGTCCCTTTTCAGGACCGTGAAACATTCTGCACAAAACACCTGAGAGCCTTTTTTTTTTTGGTTATTCTGGTAACAATTGTTGCTTAGTCTTTTCTTTGTGCCTTTGGATATCACACCATAAGCGTGAGTGAACAGATAAATGGATAAAGAGGCTGAAACAGGACTTCGTTTTCCATAGATCTGTCCGGAGAGCCATACTGGCACAAGCTATACTTTTTAGCAATTAAGACACCTATATAATTGAGCAGTAATGCCCATGAAACGAATACATGAATGGATGCTGAAGAATAGTTGAATTTTAAACTAAGGAACATAATTTACTAAATGGCTTGCTTTGGTATTTCATTACCCAGCTATTAAAAAAAAACATACCTACATTAATCTTGTTGAATGTTTTGTTTTCATTCTTTTCTTCCACATTTCTCTCCTTTTTTTTGGCTATTTATGGTAATTTTTTACCATATTTTCACTTGCATGTCTTACATGTTTAATCACTCAGTTATTAGATTGCACAATGCATTCCAGGAAGTATCTTAAGTGGGACAGGAGCGAAGGAGTCAGGGAATTGTAACACACACACGGGTAACCACAGTATTGACGAACAAGTGCCACCAGTTTAACAACTTGCTCTTTGGACAAAAATGAATTAATGTCAACCTAGAATGAGCCTATTTGTTTTCTAATAAAATATAATGCTCTCCATTAGCTGGTAGAGTTTTTTTTGTTTGTGTGAAAAAATCATCCAAAATGCTTGATGTGGTATTTCACTAATGGCTTCATTCTGTTCAATTTACATGTCAGTGGCTCAGCAGCTAACTAGATGGTTAACAAACAGAATTAAAGTGCAACACTTTCCCTTTCTATTTCTGACTGTAATATCTTTGGCTGAAAGTTATATACTCTGCAGTTATGACAAACTGACAAAAAAAAAGACCTGTGTCTTTTCTAGTAGAGCTGTGAGATTACTCTTTGTATGGATTTCCAGCAAAAGTAAATAAAAATCTTTTTAAGCGTCAGAGTAAAAAGTGCTGTTAGTTAAGAGACTTAAAAGAATGATCGTACACACTTTGGCAGGTTGAGTTAGACAGGTAAAAAAGTCATACTGAATGCAAACATTTGCAATTGCCACAGTATTTTCATATTGTCTTACAATGGTATAATTAATCATTTCTCATTATTAAGAAAAGCACATGCATATAAAAATGAATAGGAATCTCTGCCAGCTCTGGAGATCTAAGCCTCCACCTGGCACTGTGCATATGACTACAGATTATTATTATCCAAGAAATAAAAGAGCCCATTTGAGGACAGGGCAGACACCACAGCCTCTCACTCAGCTGTGTTTCTTTGGCTCTGAGCTTGTTTAGCTGGGTTAGGTCTCTGTCTTTGGCTGGCAGTTCTAATGGAAGCTGAGCTAATGGAATAAGCACATAAAACTATTTATTTCCCTGTTTCACACTTTGGGAAATCAACTTTCTCTTTGAACCTCATTTTCCTAGTCTGTAGAATGGATTAGAAATACCTTTCATATAGGTAGGGGTGTTATGAGAATGAAAGTCAATATAATGAATTCAAGCCCACTGTCTAGGAGGAGGTCAGATTTCTTTTTCCTAATTTCCTTCTGTTAGATTATAGGGAACATGTTAAGGCAGGACACCGAGCTAGAATTTCTACTTGCCAAACTTCATGTAATCGACCAAGTTAAGATTATTTTATTTTTTTTATCATCATCCAAGGTCATGCTTATCAATTTTAGAGAGAAATGCTAAGTCACTTATTCTTGTAAAATGAACTTAAGTGATCTAAAATGAGACCTTAATTTGTTTATCACCTTAAATAACAAAACAGAATAAATCTGTCAGTCAATATTCTGTATACTGTCTGTTCATGTTTTATCTGTCTGGCTAGGTTATTATTTATCTGGTGACAGATTCCATATTTCTGTCTAGCAAATGTTGATTGTCATGTTACTATGTCCCTCCCATTGTCCTTTATCTCTTCGCCTTTTTCTATTGTTGTTCAAGTACAGTTGTCTCCATTTCTGCCCCCCACTCCCCCCACCCCAGCCATCTCCACTTCCCACCCTCGATCCTACCCTCCTTTGGTTTTGTCCATGGGTCCTTCATACATGTTCCTGAAAACCCTTTCCTCCTTTCCCCCCATTATCCCCTCCTCCCTCCCATCTGGTTACTATCAGTTTGTTCTTAATTTCAATGTCTCTGGTTATCTCTCCTTTTTCACACCAAATTTATTTTGTTTATTCTGAGACTTTTAATTTTGTGAAGTTGAATGATTTGTCCCATCATTTGCCTCTAGGACATAAAGAGAGGGGAAGGTTCTACTCAGGAAATGCAGTATATCGAAACATGAAAAGACACATAGCCCTGGCTGGTATAGCTCAGTGGATTGAGCACATGCCTGCAAACCAAAGGATCCCGGTTCGATTCACAGTCAGGGCACATGCCTGGGTTGCAGGCCAGTTCCCAGCAGGGGATGCATGAGAGGCAACCATTCACTGATATTTCTCTCCCTTTCTCCTTTCCTTCCCCTCTAAAGATAAATAAATACAATCTTAAAAAAAATACACATATTATATTCCTCAGAGTTACTCTCAGGTAAACTGGAGGTATTAAATCTGAAGGATACCTGGAGACTCTAAAGGCCCGGGTGTCCCAGAGTTATTTTCACTCTGAGACTGCTGTGGCCTAACGGAAAGAAGACAAATGGAAAGATCTGGACTTGTCGTTAAAATCTTGACATTCAGGTCCTTGTCCTGAAGCCTAATAGCTATGCGTTCTTGCAATACTGACATGATACTCTGAATTTCACCCTTCTGAGCTCTGGTACAGGAAGAATAATATATCTACAAAAATTGTTCTAAGGAATACAATGACATTCATGATCATGATTATACACTATAATGTATTATGCCAACAAAGATATTAGTCTGACTATATTAAATTATAATTTTTTTACAGGACATTGTTCAGAACTTATAGATATACTTTCATATGTACATTATGTGTACTAAACATCATTTACCTTAAGATATTGGTTTTGTAGGTTCTTCACAATTTTCTTTTTCATTCCTCTTGAATAAAGTGATATAAAACATATGTCACAGGTGTTGTTTTATCCATCTGTTAAATCAGTAAAATCCGATTCCAAAAAAAATTTTGGAAGAAAGTGAAATAACAAGGACAAGAATATCATAAAGAACCCAGGAACTTCAGGAGTACTGCTCACTCTTGCAGCAGAAAAAGATAACGACCCTGAGGAAGGTTTCCCTTACCAGGCATTAATAATTGATTAATTCTGCTTGATTACCCGCCATCACCTTTCATGAGCTATATTGGCAGCAGGCAGGCCTCCATTCAGAAGCTGGAGAAAGGACACCCGAAGGTCTCTTCAAACAGAAGAGAGATGATGCTGGGATGGACTTAAGTGATCTAAAGTTCCCCTCGATAAGATGGAAACTTCGTCTGTGTCTACAGACCCGGCCTCGTCCGCTCTGCTGGTGGCTCTGCTGCGGAACAGCCAGGCCACGGCAGATGAGAATTCCGCAGTGAAATTCTGCGTTTATTCATCTGAAATCCTGCCTCGATCAATTTTGTAAACCTTTGTATTCTACAGGGAATCGTGCATTTCAATCCATGCTAGACATAAAATATCTGTTTTGACAATCTTTGATTGTACTTAAATAGCACGGATTTTAAATAATCAAAGTTTGAGGTCTCTGAAGTGCTTTTCTGTCACTAAGGATGAGAAGAAAAGGGGAAGTCTTTTAAAAAAGAGAATCATGGAATTACAGAGCAAGATCTCATAGAGATCATCTTGACTCAAGGACTCAAATTACAGATGACAAAAGGGAAACAAAGGAGATAAAAGAAGCTGAAGTGACTCGCCTACATTTATATAGTTGGTTAGCAACTATGATTAGATTTTTAAAATCCCAACACATTTTTCTCTCCATTACAACTTTTAAAGCTTTGAAATTTCCTCCCTCCCTGCAAGTCTCCCTCCCTCCCTCCCTCCCTCCCTCCCTTCCTTCCTTCCTTCTATAGTTATATACTTTTATTATCTTTTTGTCTTATGAGCTTTAATAAAGTATAGGTTTGCAGTTAGATTGAACTTGTATTCAAATTCTGGCTCTATCTGGCTTACTACCTGTGGAATCTTAGGTAAGATATATAGCTTCTC
>PVKM010006864.1:0-43040 GCA_004027735.1 Carollia perspicillata | reverse complement strand
GTCTTGGCATTGGATTGACTTAGGTCTTGAGATCACCCTTGGGGTAGGAGGGAAGAGAGATGGAGTCACATTCCCTCTCAATCAAATCTAGAGAATGGGTTATCTCAGGGTTATCTCAGGCTAAGTGTGCTCTGTTTCCAGAATAAGAGGTACCAAATGTCAGGCAAGCAAGAAGAACATATATGCACTACAGTTCCTTTACCAACTATGTGGCCCACTCCTTGAAAATTATATATATTTACATGATATTTTGTTTTATACATTAATTAAAAATTTATTTACATAATTTTATATTTTAAACATTTTAAAATTACGTGTGTGGCATTTTGGCTAGAACTCCTTAAACTTGTGCAAATTTGTAAAAGTTTTCTACTGTCAAAGTTTGAAGTTCTGGATAACAAGACCTCAGTTGGGCTATTTTAAGGCATAACTGAGAACATTAATGATATTTGCAATACTATAAAATTATGCAATTTCGAGGCTTGGTAGTATTAAAATCAATGTTTCCAAGCTTGAAAGCTTCTACTAAATTGTACAGCCACATGTCATTCAAGAAGGAGGATGCATTCTGAGAGATGCATTTGCTATTGTATGAACAACAGAGTGCACTTACACAAACCCAGGTGGTATGGCCTACTACACACCCAGGCTCTATGGCACAGCCTTTTGCTCCTAGGCTACAATCATGTGCAGTATGTTACTGTACAAAATCAAGCACAAGAGATAATTATGCAATCAAGAAACAGTAAACACAAGGTATATGAAGCAGTTGCAGGCTAACACAACATACTGTTCTACAGTAAACTTTTTTATAAGTAGGAAGAGTACTCTTGAAAAATAATAATAATATAAAATTATAGTACAGTAAATTCATAAACCAATAGCATAATCATTTATTATCATTATCAAGTAATATGAGCTGTAAGCAATTTTCTGTATTATAATTTTATCCGATGCACAGCAGTAGGCTTGTTTACACTAGCTTCACCACAATGACGTGAGTAAATTCATTGTGCTACCAATTTAAGTTAGCTATGACATCCCCAGGTCACAGGTGGCAAACACAAGGCCCTCGGGCCGAATCTGGCTCTCTACCTTGTTTTATCTGGCAGGGCACCTTGTTTCTACCCAGTGGCAATGCCTAGCTCCTTGCCCCTAGTTAAGGAGTAGTTACATTTATACAGTCCTAAAATTACATCCAGCCCTTTGAAGGCAACCGCAAGGCTGATGTGGCCCCAGGTGAAAATAAGTTTGACACCCCTGCCTAGGTGATAGGAATTTTTCAGCTCTCTTATACTCTCATGGGGTCACCACTGTACATGTGGTCCAGTGTTGACCAAAACATCATTATGGGACACATGACTGTAAAAGTTGATTCATTTTCAATGGAAACATTGGTTTAACTTACTTAAAATGCAAAACTCTTTTTACAGGTAAACTGTATATAGGTAATATGATCTCTGCATATATTCTACTGTCTGTTAGCAATATTTTCTTTGAAGAGTTACTTAAAGTGTGATACTGCAAAGAAGAAGGGAGAAAAACAACAGTATTGTGGAGATACCTACTCTAAGCATAATAAAACAGGTGTACCTTAATAGGTCTACCAGGAATGTTTTAGCTGTTAGCATCTTTTAAATGCTTCTGCTGAGAAACCATGTTTTCATAACAAGGTTGGTGAGTATTAAACCTGTGATAGTACTTTCCGGGATTACTATAATTTACAAAACAATAAAAACCTGCTAAAACCATTTATGTATTTTTAAATGTTGTAATCTGGGGATCCTACTGATATTTGTGGTGAAAGACTTGCCCAAGGCTATATAACCCTGCTTGTACATTGCCAGGACTGCAATCTGTTTTATGACAAAACAGATTCATTTATCTCCAAATAAATAAATTACTTTTGTGAACATTTAGAAACATTTGCATAATTAGGCTGTAAGATCTTAGCAGCCTTTTTCATAATAATTAAACTAATCTAATCTTGGACAGGGTAAACAGACTTACTAGGATGAAAGCAGCCTTCAGGCAAGGAACTTACCGCATTCTGCAGAAACTGTAAGGCTGATGATGTTTGTTAATTATTCAGAGCTTTTACTCCCCAGTAATAGCAGCGTTTGTATTGCCTGAAGCTTAGATAGCTACTTCCAGGCACATAAAATTAGACTCTGTTTTTTTTTTTTTTTTTTTTGACATTCTCTAAAAAAACAAAACAAAACAAAAAACAAAGAAGATACTTTGAAATGATTATATGCTTTCAACGAGGAGGGCATTTGCTTTCCACTGATGGATCCTGGATCTGCATACAATTGGCCCATTCTTCAGTCACATGATCTTGATTATCTTTTAGATCTGGAAGCTTTCAGACTGTAGACAGATACGCAGAGCTGAGGCTTAATAAAAGAGCAGCAATGAATGACTACATTTTAGAGTTTGGAACTTCAGGATCCACAAGTTTGAAAAACAAAAAGCACTTTAGTGAATTCATTTAAAGAAGGCCTGTTTTATTTATAATTAACAAAAGGGAACATTTAAAATATATAGCAAATGGAAATGAGTATTTTACAAACTTGCAGTTATTTTCTAAACAATCAATCAGACAGTTTGGCCGTATGTAGTTTTAATGGTGACTTAGCTGGAGGGAACCACTATCTGTCTTTCTGGTTATAACTAGTATATAACTTTAAAACACAAAGCTTAGAAATTGTCTGACAAACAGATAAGAGATAAATTGACAAATTTTTTATTTAATACTTATTATAGCTCCTGTTGCAAGTGAAAAGTATTCCTCTATAGGTTTTTCAAAAGAAATGTAATAATTAATTGATGTTTTCAAGGCCAAATCCTGAGAACCTTGGTGGATTAAGAATTTGTAAATGGAATAAAAGTTCATTGGGTTCAGAGGTGACATGGAAATATTTAAAGAATTTATTCTCATTCATATGAAATAAATAAATGTGGTTTCAGTAACACTAGTCATCAGAAAAGTGATGGTATTATCTGTCCTTTGCAAGTCAAGTCATCTCTCATCTTTGTCTGTAATTTATTCATTTATGCATGATATATTTTATTTCCACTTGTATTTAGAAGAGCTTCTAGGATGATTATTTATTCTTGAAATGTTCAAACCTCACAGTGCATTTAATTAAGACATTGCAAACTGCTCTCTCCATGGGAAGAGATTGGTGATGTCGTAAGCATGGGGCATATGAGACTGATAATCGGGAATTAGAGATTAAAGGTTAAAAAAAGTATTGTGTAAATTCTAGTGTTTGGCGAGGAGAGTGGGAAAGATAAAACAAAAGAAACAATTCATCAGCCTTCCTCAAAGAAGCTTTCCTACCATGAGTGCAGAAACATTTTCAGTTCGGTCTTTTATAAGTTACATTTTTGATAAAATGAAAGTTCATTAAATATTTATTAAAAATTTTGTATTATACTCTCACATTTACCCCTAAAACATGATTTTAATAAAAATCCTTTATTGTGTTTAATTTTTTAAAAATCTCTCATGTATTTTAGGAAATTATATTTTCCCTTCATACTTTTAGAATTTCTCTTTTGCTAATTTTTGAAACCACAGATGTAATAGAATATGTGACCCAAAACTTCCTTTTTTTAAAAATTAAAGGACTTTTAGATAAAATTAAGATTAAAGTTGCAACTGATAATTTCCTAGAAATTTTATTTTGCTTACAGTTGAGATTTTGTTGTGCTCTTAAAAACACTAATTTTCTACCTTGTTTTAACAGCAATAGAAAATGCCTTTCATTAAAAAAATTATTATATTTTTTTCAGAAGGTACAGTAACTGAGGCATATAGAAATTAGTTTCCTTGCCTTTGTTACAGAGGAGAAATGGGAACAGGACCCAGAAGCTTCCCTGATTTACTGTCATTCTTATTGATGGGGCCCTTAGCCATTTTCTTCTGAATTGTTTTACAGCCTGATAGTTGGTTAAAATAACAGGTAAATAGTAGATATCTCCAAACTTTTATTAACCTTAAGTTCTATTAGTATAATTTTTTGACAGAGTAACACATCCCTGATATATATATATTTATATTTTTATAATGATATATATATCCCTGACATATATATTTATGTATATATAAATAAATTAAGTGCATATACTATTATTACTAAATATGATTAATAATACATACTTAATTTGAAGAATTTGAATTTTAACATTTCTTTAAATGAAAGGAAACACAGAATGAATGTGTCTCTCCATCCCCAGCACATAGGAACCTATACACGGGCTACTGAGTGTTGGGGAGACAATTCTGTGTGGTTCTCTCATGTTTTGCACATTCTGTGTGCAGAGGAACTGGCCATCTTTTGTTCTGGACTATCTTTTCAAGGACACGTGTGTAGTCAATCAACCTGGAAGATAAAAAGGGTGCTTCTGGAGTGGAAAGCAGGTTTGTTGCTGTCCAGTTTAAGAAAATGTCTATTTCCAGGCCAAAGCCAGGCAGTTTTGCTTATTGTCCATAATAAAAGACTAGAGTTCTTCGGGTGTGATATAAACCCACTGAATATGCAACCTCTCTCTGGACTGCTTAGCATGGCACCAGTGGGACTTGGGAGATAAGGGTTAACTCATGCAAACATAAAGCTCACGCTGCCCTACCTGCTGTACCTGAGGTAGTCAAGTCCCTTTCTTCTGGACAAGGAGTCTCAGGTCTATTGCTAATATCTAGAAAACTCTGGCAGGTCAACTTATTAGGTTGCAAGAAGGCTAAAAATCTCACACTCTTCACTGCTTTTGACATTGACCCAAGAACCAATGAGATTTTCACATTGCTAATTAATTGGCCTTAAAGATTGATAGTTACAACATTCATAGGACATAACTAAAATTTGGAGCCCAGGTGTGTATACAAAATTCTTATAAATAACATCAAAAATCATTTAAAGGAACACAGAAAATACCCCTCTGGTACATAAGATGCAAGTGTAAATCTGAGACTGAGTCCTTTTTGAAAGGTGTGTCTAGATTTATCTATTTGTAGAAATTTGTATTTTAACTTATTTTGAAAAATGAATTTTCTTTTAACTCAATTATCTTGAAGTAAATCTTAGCTTTTAGTTTTATTATAAAAGTTGTAAATTTTAGCATTGTTTAAAAATGAAATTCTGAGCGAATTAACTTTATTGCAAGAAAAAATCACTTTTATAAAATGAGATCTCATTTGTTTATTCTTTCCTGTATACCCCTTGCTCTAGGGGGCATATCAGTAAAAATATTGCTGCATGGAATATCTGAGATTTTCCTGCCTATGTTTTTCTCTAGGACTTTTATGGGGTCACGACTTATATTTAAGTCTTTTATCTGACTTTGATAGACATGAAAAAGATTTTATTTACTTAAATATTCAATTAGAAGGTTTAGAGCCATAACATGTTCTAACTGAGTTTGCATTACACGTCCCTGAACACTGGTCGGAGGCATTACAGGAGTACTACATCTGACTTGACCGCTGACTTCACTGTGTGCCTCTGAGGATCCAAGAATTTTTAGTTAGAGAAGTAAAAATTAAGTAAAGGCCTAGAAAAACCTCTTGCTTTTCCGAGTCCTGCCAATTAATATAACTTAGATTTATTTTTCAGGAAATTTAAATTTTGTGTTACCTGTGCATATAGTGGATGAAGATGTATTAACAGTCTTATACATGAACAGCTTTGCTTGGTGAGGGGTGGGGTGGGGGTGTTGGTACATATGAACAGGACAAGGGAAGAGCTCCTTGCTCTGAAGCATATATTGTCTGGTGTTTTTATTGATGTAGTTATATGTTTCTAAATCCCTCTCTGGACGAAAGTGGAAAAGACAGAACTGCTTAGAGACTGACTTTGTGACTGTTTTAGTTTCTTAAATATTTTTTAGGTTCTATGGACAATAAAATTGCTGTTTTAGATGCCAAAAATGAAAGAAAAATCACTTTTTATAAAGTACTGTTAAATAATCTCTCACTCTAATCAGGACATATTAGTTCGTAGTGTAGCATATATATGAATATCAGAAATAAAATTCTAACAAAAAGGGGTTAGAATTTTTATACAATGAAAATGTAAGGGGTATGATCTGTCTCTACAACGCCATGATTTGATAAATTTTGAGGTAATATATGTATTTATGGCAAATTCACTTTCCTAAATAATTGAAGTAAATACATATTTCAAATTGTCTTTTATGTAATTTTGAAGTTTTTGGCCAATTTTTTGTTCAGTTTCATTAAATCACCATTGTGTACCTTGTAAAATGACTGATAAAGGCTTTTAGTAGCTATGCCATTTCCTGTTGTCTGCCTGCGCTTGCATTATTAGTATTATTGTCAATCTTTTCATTTCAGTGTCCACTGTGTGTGGGTAAGTGTAGTGAAATTAGCTCTTTCAACGCATAAATCCACAGGCTCCAATGAAACACATGCAGACAGATGCAGTTTGCTAAAAGCAGACAAAAGTCTGCTCTCGTTACCTCAACCTGCCCTGGGTGTTCTCTTTGCCTCACGTTTATTTATCACATAAGGACATGTGCTCATCTGATGGAGAAACTACTGACGAAAAATAGATAATGAAAATGGTGATGCTTACAAAAATAAAATTTAAAGTACTTACATGTCACTAAGGCAAAACCTTTGGACTCTAATGATGGTAGTATTTTCCCCTTTACTTTCTTTAAAAAGAGCCTTTTTTTAAACCCATAGGTTACTATCTCTTCTGTTCTGAATGTTTGAAAATACCTGGAGCTGTTCTTAATAGTAAGCTAAGAAAGTTTGTATTATTATATTCCTTTCTTACTATGGAATTGACAGTGTTCATTGCCATTAACAGTTCAATGGCTTTCAATGGCTTAAAAAGTAAGAGTTCATGTGTTTACCAATGCTTATGTTTTAAATCTCCCCCCACCCTCTTTTTTTTCTAATTAGAAAATCTGCTCATACTGCTTTAGTGCGAATTAAGGATTTATCAGATTACATAAGTGAAAACTCAGTAATGGAACTTCCTTAAGACGTAGCATGTTCTGGGGACTCAAACCAAACTATCAGGGCACCATGACATTTAGCAATCAATTCTCCTTTCTCTGTAGGGATTTCCTTCTTAAATTCTACTATTTAGAGACTGTAGCCTCAGGCTAATATATTCCAAGGTTTAAATTAAAAAGAACAGAGAGAGAGCCAGATCCCAATAGCTCCCACATAATTCCCAGAATTCATTCTGATTCAATGGATTTGCATACTGTATTTCATCCATCTTTAAACACTGGGAGAATTTTATTTTTATAGGCATCATGTAGGGTTGTTATTGGCCACATTTGTGCCACATGCTCTGTGTGCTGTAGAAGAACGACTAGGTCCCAAAGGATGTGATGGATTCAGTTACTACAGAAAAGAATAAATGCATTCTGGGATGGCCAAAATGATAAAATATTCTCTACTTTGTACAGGCTTTCATAATTGTCCTGTTGTCATTACCATCTCTACCTCACAGATGAAACACGGAAATGCACCAACTGGCGTGGTTAGGACTAAAATGCAGGTCTCCTCTCTCCTAGTTTGGTGCTCTTCCATTGGACTAGATTGTGCTGCATAGTAGGATAAAGATTTATTACTCTGAAAATGAATAAAAGAACTCTCCCCACCTGCCAATAAAAGAAACCGAGTGACAGTGTCTGGGCTGAACCAAATATTAAATAGCAAGAGAATTTAATTTTTTCCTTAAAGATGAATAATAAAAGATCCCATATTTTCTTCCTGTAACCTAAAGGAGTACATACTTCAGTTCTACACCTTATTTGGAAATCACTAAAATGCAAGTGTACCAGTCATCAGTTTATTTATACTTAGGGTCATTACTTGCCCTTCCTTCCTTCCTTCCTTTCTTCTTTCCTTCCTTCCCTCCTTCCTTCCTTCCTTCCTTCCTTCCTTCATTCCTTCCTTCATTCCTTCCTGCCTGCCTGCCTTCCTGCCTTCCTGCCTTCCGTCCTTTTTTCTTTCTCTACATTGAAATACATTTCAACACCCTTAATTTTCTAAGACCCCAAGACTTACAAGATAGCCTTGACCATGGCAGGGTGAGACAAGTCAGGATATTCTACCCCCACCCCTCTTCAACCCTAACCTCACTCTGCTTCCTCTGGTGTCTCCTCCATAGGTAAATTCTCTTTATGCCGCTACATCCAGTTGGGTATCTTCTACCTCACTAGCTCTATCTCCTGTCGGAGAGACTCTCCCACCTCCTGCCCTGCACAGTCATCCATCAGTTTGCTTCTGTATTCTGAAACATCTTTTTTCCCACTGCCCTCCAGCCCTAGAGATTGTAGGAACATTTAGCTGTTGCTAATTTCTGGGTTGTTTTTCATCCTGTGTTAACAATACTTCATGTTAAAGTACATCTGTGTAAAATCTGGAGTGGCTTCTGTTTTTCTCACTGATGCTTTGAGTGATAAAACAAGGTATATTTATTAAAGACTATTTCATATCTCTTAGGTCTATTTATCTAACATGGTAAGTGTAAGAAGAGAACTTGCCCAGCTGAGTTGAACATGAAATGTTTTATGAAGATATTGAAATGAATGGATAAAACCAATTAGTTCCTACTCAGATGACTAAATTTGCTTAATTGAGTAACCAAAAAATCTTATGTAGGGATCTCCTTTAATATAAGATCTTACTTTGACTCCAAGCCAGGAAGGGCTTCTGAAATTTCTCCACTATCAAACCATAGTTCTCAAAGAGGGAACAGAGCAAGATTTCACTTCTGTTCATATAACCTAAGAAGTATTTGACTGTGTGAAGTACTTTCGGACAGGCCATTTTAGAAGAACATGAGCCGCTAGTATTTTGTACACAATGCTCTGACCATCTTATTTATGTGAATTAAAGAAGTCAAGCCAGAAGTGAAGAAAACAGAAAATAATGGAGAACAAGTCACCATAATACTTAATAATAAAAAAGACCTGGCTGGTGTAGCTCAGTGGATTGAGCATGGGCCTGCAAACCAAAGGGTTGCCAGTTCAATTCCCAGTTAGGGTACATGCCTGGGTTGTGGGACAGGTCCCCAGTAGGGGGCACTTGAGAGGAAACCACACATTGATGTTTCTCTCCCTTTCTCCTTCCCTTCCTCTCTCTCTAAAAGTAAATAGATAAAAAATCTTTTTTAAAAATGAGGTTATATTTATGGATAAACCAAGTAGCTGTGCCCTATTTTTTAAAAATGATACAGCAGAATATATTATCAGAGACTCTTATAGAAGACTCTTTCAGTTAAAAAAAATTATCTCAGTTAGACAAGCACTACAGATCTCTGCTATTGATTCACCCTGTTTAATTTTTTCTTAGGCTTTTGGTCAAGGCAATAAGCTATTCATGGTTGTGCAACAAATGTCTTCTGTGTTCTTCACTAAACCAGGGTAAGATAATGGCATATTGAATGTATGAGGGACAAGTTTGCTTTGACATCACAGTCATACTCTCTAGTGCATTCATCCTGACATTTTATTTGAGGGCCTTCTCTGGGCAAGTCAGTGTTCTACAATAAATACATAACTGCTGTAGCAGATATATTGTATTTTGCTCTCTGACACTCTGGCACAACAGTGCCAGAGTGAAATTACTGTGTAAGTTGTGTCTTGCTTTTTGATTGATAGCACCTCTGAAAATGCCATTATTTTCATCATTTCAAAGACACAACATTATATCTTATAGTAGTTTGACAAAATTAGCACTATGGCCTGACACACATTTCAGCATTGATTTTGATTCTAGAGTATATTCAGAGAGACTGGAGATATTTTAAAATTATCTCCAGCTTAGCAATAAAAAAGTTATCCCTTCTTATGGATAGAAGCTTCCAAAAGAAACATTATTCTCCGCTGGTGCTTGATTTTCTTGGAGAATATCATGAACAAATTGTCAGTCTGGCCCAACTATAAAAATACTAACTAAGGTCTCTGCATTCTAATAAGTTATTCTTAAGATACACCTACATTTGGGCCCTTACTAATTGAGTGTAGGAGCCAAATACATTAGTTTCCAAACCCATATCTGTTTGTTGTGTTTGTGTAATAATTATAAAATATAATTACACATTATAAAATTTAAAAAAACATATCAAGACACTTGCTTCTACAAAATACTAGTTAGAATGCTCTGGAAATACTTCATAAACATGAATTACTAAAATTTTGACTTTGGAATAAGGTATATTGACAAGACTATTTTGTCAAGGGAAGGGCATGGGGATTGTTTACAAAAATCTAAAAAGATTCTGTGCTCAGATTTCTTTACAAGCATTTTCAAATTCTTACTTTAAA
This sequence comes from Carollia perspicillata, assembly GCA_004027735.1. NCBI lineage: Eukaryota > Metazoa > Chordata > Mammalia > Chiroptera > Phyllostomidae > Carollia > Carollia perspicillata. Next base: position 32,720 of record PVKM010006864.1, on the reverse strand, counting down.
AGTAATTTAAAGTTGTTAGAGAAAATGTTATTCTGATCACCAAAATTATACACTGAGGAAAGAGCTTGGTTCTAAATCAAAAGATTAGTGAATAAAGGTATATTTGTAACTTTTTAAAGCACAATAATATTAGTACTGCAAAATGCACTAATCTAAAATGTTGTTTATACAAAATTCAATTGTGATTTTATCTATTCAAACACCAGCTGTCACCCATGATGGACTCGGCAAATAAACTTTCTAAAAAGTCTTGTTTTTTACAAGGTTTCTAGGTACCAGTTCACTTAAAAGAAATGAAAGCTTTGGAAACAAACCCATGAATATAGCATATTAATAAAAATGCACTTCTTGGCACTTTTCCTGTGGTCACCCAAGGGATCATATGTCTGCCACTCCACAAAAGCATAAAATTTTATGCTGACTTTCAGGCAAAACACCAGTGTAATTGACATGTACTACTAATCAGATAAATATAATGCATGATAATTTCTTTTCCTCTGTGACTAAGAGTGATATGCTTCAGTGGTTCTCACAGCATGCATGAGGCCACCCTCTTATATGCACATAGGTGTTCGAGTAATAGATTGTGAATACCAGCACAAGGCACTCTATCCAGATGTGGTGAAGTAATTGAAGCAATTGCCATGTGAGTTGCTGGCCACCACATCTGTATATTTCTCCAGGCTGCAATCAGTACCAGATGTTCTACCAGATGATGGTTTATGATGCCACAAGGTATTTCTGACAATCCTAGTGAGGATGCAAGCCCTGTGTTAACTTTATCTTGCCACATGACAAACAGAACCAAGAGGAGATGGTGTGGTGACCAAAGAAACTCATCTGAAGAGCTCCAGTCATTCTTGCCGTGTTAATAGATATGCAGGAAGAAAAAAGAAGTAACAATCTCCGTACAACCACAGAAGTCACTAGACTAATGAAATTCTCCAATATCATGCCATTGCCCAAATTCTTTACAACTGAACTGTCTATTACATTAGTCACTGCCAAATATACTAAAATTTTGGCTTAGGTATATTGCTTATTTTAGTTTCTTGCTCTTAATTTTATAATATATATTTGAATGATTGCAGAGGGCTCTGTAATTTTCACTCATAATGTACTTTTATAATTTCATTAAATTATATGTTTATGTTTTAAGTAAATATGTGACCTACTTGTTGATATCATTTCAAGTAACTTATTTCTCTGAAATATTTTTGTAAAATCACTCATTTCAAACATATTTATTGAGTACTCTCATGTACCAACAATATTACAGTCTTCGAAGACACAACAATAAATAACATAGATAAAATCTCTGTCCTTATGCAACTAAAATGAAAACAACAGAGAATATATTTTCATGGGGGAGCTCACATTCTACTAAAGAAATGCATTCTAATGATCTATTATAAAATCAACACCCATGTATAGAAGAGTATCAAGAACATGAGATGTGACTGAGAAGGGTGACAAGCGTTCCTCCCTGCACAGGAGGTTGACCTGGCTCTTCAGGGCAATGGCCTCAGAAGCCAGAATGATGTTGGCAGCTGTGTTGTTGGCCTGTTGACTCACTCTCAGTGCTTAAGGAAAAACAGAGCTGCTGTCATCATGTAGACTACCTCTGCCCTGGTATTTCTTCTAGGAGTCTAAGTCCTCCACAGGAGCCAGAATCCCTAAAGGCTAGAGACATGTGTGGGCCTTGGTAAGGCATGATAAGCAGCCCCAACCTGAAGTGACTCTAGGGAGTGAGCAAGGCTCTGACAACCTTCTCAGGTCATAGCTAGAGCCAAGTATCCCCACCTTGTAGAGCTCAAATGAGATTGACTAAATTGACTTAGATATTGAGTAGTCATCCCAGTTCTTCCCTTGTCTAACTTCAGTAAGTTTTCTGGCTCCATTTCTTCTGTGCCTCAGATGAAAATCTTCAGGAAAAGGAAACCCTGGCTGGCCAGGAGCTTTAAGCTGGCTTGTATCATCCAGGGAAAGCAGGAATCTCTAGAGGGCAGTAGTGAGCTGGGCTTGGAATGTAGTGTCTGGAGTGCAAGGTGTGTACCAGGCCAGGTTGTTGGTGGTGAGCCTTTAGTGATGGGCCCTGGCAGGCCCTGCTGTGGTTCTGTTGAAGATAAGGCATGAGACTACTTGAATGCTCCCTGAGGTTATAGAGTTACAGGATCTGACGAACTGAGAGTAACCCAGGGCCGGAAGGTGACCAGAACTGTACCTAGAGGCAGCATTTCTCTAAACAGAAGAGGCATTTCAAAGGGTACTTGGTAGAGAATGGGTTAATGACTGGTGAAATGAGTCAGATGGTTTTAGGGTTAAGATAAAGGAGAATCTCAGCAGCTCAACCCCATCTAGATCATGCAGAGCTCTTGAAGACCCATTCCTAGGCTAGAGGAGTTCATGATTCTCAGTTCTGTCAAACTTCATAGTTCTCCACATAAAGGGCAAGTCATGAGGACTAGATGACTTCCTAACACTCTTTACCCCTTTTAGATTTTCTCCTTTTGAAGGATTTAATACATTTACTTATTACCTTGTTACTGAGAACATGTGTCACAAGGAATGGGTTTCAGAGGAATAGAGGCTGTTTCTACCTGTCACAGGGCCTGGAACCATGGGCTGTCTGAGACCAGGACCAGGAGGTTGAGACATCTCTGCATCTCCCACCTGTAAAGCAGTGTAGCAAGCTGGGGGAGAGGTGGCAAGCCCAGAGCAGGCCTTGCATTTACTAATACAACTATTCTGGTGCTTACTCAACAGTTACATGGAACTCTCCTGGGTTAGCAAGGAGTTACTGTAACCTCTTTCCCTTGGCCTCTTCCATTCTACTCCATTAGAGAGGAAAGGTCTAATGTTTCCTGAGACTCTAGTTATTTAGTTATTTACTCTAGTTATTTATGTGAGAAAGAGTTTTCTCACTATTTACGGAGTCATATTTATGGAGAAATAATAATAAAATACAATCACGGTTTTTAGAAAGTTGTCCCTATTCTTGCTACCTAAAGGTAGACCTAAATAATTTGATATCTTCCTGATTTCCTCTTCTGTATATTTCTCATTGTTTAAACCTTAATAAATATGCAACTTTTGCCATTTATTTTTTAAAATTTATCATCATCACACAACAATTTCCCATTCACTAAAGGCATTGCAATTCAGCATTTTAACAATTGTATTATACTGCATGATCCAAGATTTACTTACCAATTTACCTATTGTTGGAAATTCATATTATTTCCAATTTTCCCACTTCGAACAATGACTAATAGTTTGAAGTGATAACTAAATAAAGCTTTTTTTTTTACCAGAAACTTGACTAGGCAAGGAATGGATCTCTTAGAGCCAAAGGTGGAAGTACAAGCCTTATAATATCTTAATTTTGAACTTCTGTCTTCCAGATCTGTGAGAGAATTCTATTGTTTTAGGCCATCCAGTTAGTGGCAATTTGTTTCAACAGTCACAGGAAACTAGTACACTTGACTGTCAGTTAATATTTCCAAGTGGCTAATGAACTCATCTGTGTCAGATGATAAGAATCCTCTCACCTTGGAAGATACTGATGATTTATTGGAGATTCTGCAATGCCCGCCCCCTCACTGTCACCACCTTTATTCATGCATTTGTCAGCTGTGTCAATACCAACGGTATGACCTGGTATTCTCCAGTTCTCCATTTATCTTCTCTTAATCGTCATGGGATGTATCATGATTAGTCAACAGGTTTCAACTTTTTATGTTGGCTTTCTCTCTCTCTCTCTCATCTGTTATGTACTGATCACCTCTAGTTTTGTTCTTAGAGTGTGGTTTCTCAGTAGCAAGTGATAGGTTAGTACTTAGTTTCTGTTTCTTATATTTTGACCCAATTTATAAAAAGTGTTCCACAATTGGTTAGCATTCTTATTGTCTACTTATTGTCTAGAATAATATGTTGTATTACCTCAAATTATGAATACAATAATCCATAGTCACCAAAACCACTTTATTTTATGCCACGTCCTATTGAAGGAAGATGACCAACTCCTCTAGGAGTTCCTTGAATTGCACCAAGTGCTCCATCTAGCACAGGCCCTTTTTGCTTAGATCCTCACTTCTTAAATCACACTTTTCCTATCTGCACACATGGAGATCCTATGAGACAACAATGGATTGTCTTAGGTTAAAGAAAACTTTACTCATTGACCAATAGACTTAAACAGAAAAGTGAGTGTAAGTTTATAATTATGGATAATTATTGGCACAGCAACTAAAGGACTTCTTCAAAACTATTAATAGATAAGTAAGTGCATCATGGGGAGATTAAACTGATTCTTTTAAAAAAGAAAGCATGGCAAAATAAATGGAGCTATAATTTTTGAGTCAGCCAGACATAAGTTTAAAATCTGGCTCAATTCATTAACTCTATGCAATGTTTAGATTAGTTTTCTTGTTGATAAAATGAAGGTTAAAAATAACCATTTTTAGTAATATGTAACATTCCCCTTAAAGTGTATAGTATATACACTTTATATATACTCTGTTTCCACTCTGTTGATATTACAACTAGTGATTTTTAGAGCTGTATATATTATAGTAATTCCCCCTTAACTGAGGACAATACATTCCAACACCTCCAGTGGATGCCTGAAAATGCAGAGAGTACTAAACTGTACATGTACTATGTTTTTTCTTATGTATTCATACCTATGATAAAGATTAATTTATAAGTTAGACACAGTGAGAGTTTGATAATAATAATAACAAAGTAGAATGGTTATAATGATATGTTATAATATGTGGTCTTTTTCTCAAAATATCTTATTGTACTGTACACACAACATGGATATGTTAGACAGAGAGATAATTCATGCCCAGGGTAGGACAGAGTGGAATAGCACATGATTTCATCATGCTATCAGAATGGTGTGCAATTTAAAACATACGAACTTTTTCTAGAACTTTTCATTTAATATTTTTAGACTGTGGTTGGCCAGGTAACTGAAACCATAAAACCAAAATACAGAGAGGGGGAGACTAGTCATGTGCCCCATAACAAAGGCTTGGTCAATGACAAACTGCATATACAATGATGGCCCCATAAGATTGTAACAAAGCTGAAAATTCCTATCACCTAGTGACATCACAGCAGTTGTAAGGTTGTAATCCAATGCATTACTCACAGGCCTGTGGTGATGCTGGTGCTTCCAGTCATGGAAAAGTATAGTGCATACAATAATGTGAAGTTTATAATATTTGCTAATGATAAACAACTATGTTACTGGTTTATGTATTTACTATAGTATAATTATATAATTTATACTGTACTTATACTACAGCATATAATTATTTTATACTATATATTTTACTTATTAAAATATTTTCTGTAAAACAGTATGCTGTGTTCAGCCATTAATAATCTCATACATCTTATCTTGTGTGTCTTAATGGCATCATTTTCTCTTGTGCTTGATTTAATCTTATGTTGGCCTCTCAGCATGCAAAATCCATGGTTAATCTTGCCAATAAGAAGATATATCATGTGATTGACCTGGAGAAAAAATTAAGAGTGATTAAAGACTACAGTGGTGGAAAATTAGTGAAGGTTATTGCTTGCCAGTCAGGCATGTCCCATTGTACTATAGTGATAATCCTGAAGAGCAAATAAGAAAATGATAAAGTTGTTAAAGAATTTTCTTCATTGAAGTCCATAAGACTTAAAAAACATTCAAGAAGGGCTTAGATCAGACATGGAAAAATTTCAAATGACCTAGGTTGAAGACCAGACACAGAAATATATTCCTCTGACACCATGACAGTTATGACCAAAGCAAACATTTTGTGATGTTGAAATAAAAGCCTGTGCCTGATTACAATGTTAAGTTCACTGCTAGTTCTGGGTGGTTTACACAATCCAAGAATTATAATGTTTTCATCATGTGAAAGTGAATGGTTATTCTGTGAGTGCTGACATGAAAACAATAGAGGAATTTTTGGAAACTCTAGATAAAACTGATTGTAGAATGAAATTACTTGCCAGAATAAATATTCCATATTGATAAAAACTCCTCATTATGGAATCAGTTACCTGAAAGGATTTTTATCCATAAGAAGGCCAAGTTGATGCCAAGTTTCAAGATTTTAAGGACAGGATAACAGTCTTGCTTGGGAGCATTGTTGAAGGTTCTAGATTGAAACCCTTTGTGATTTGGCACAGTGCAAATCCCAGGGCCTTCAAGCCCACCAATAAACACACAGGGCTAGTGTACTCTAGGAGCAATAAAAAGTCATGGATGACCTATCTTCTCTTCCAAGGTGCCCTCCTAAATTGCTATGCCAGTGAAATGGAGAAGTGCTATTTTAAGTATAATTTATCTTTCAAGGATTTTTTTTTAAATTATTGATAGTGGTCCCAGGCATCATCCTTTTATTGGTGATTTTTATCCCTGTGTATAGTGGTATTTCTACCCCCACATTGATTCAACCAATGGGTCAAAGAGTTATAGCAGCTTTTAAGGCTTACTAACTGAGGAGGTCCAGGCTATTGCTGCAACTACAGAAGCACTGAGAAGACACTGATGAAATGTTGGGAGGATTACAACATATACAATTGCATTAAGAGCTTGCTGAAGCTTAAGGTGATGTCATCAAGGAGTATTTGAGCGAAATCTGGCAGAAGATACTCAACAGGCTTATCTATAATTTCCAAGCATTTGCCAAAGATGAGAAGGCTGTAAAATCAAGAAAGCTGTGGTTTAGATGGCAAACAATTTTAACCTGGATGTGAATAAATCTGACATTAAGGAGCTCCTAGAGGTGGCTCCTGAGGAACCAACTAATGAGAACTTGTTGGAACTGGGGCAGGAATGCATAGCTGAAGGAGAGGAAAGACGAAAAGAAACTGCAGGAGAAGAAAAAGAAGAACATCTAACAAAATTCACAGTGAGGAGTTTGGCAGATTTTGCAAACCTCAACAAGCTTTTTAAAATATTTGAAAACATGAACCCCAATATTGAACAATTTTAATTGATGGAGTGGAATGTTCATGGTGCAATGTCAGCTTATAAGCAAATGTATGATGAAAAAAGAAGCAAACCAAGAACACCACTGTGAACGTATTTCTGAAAAGAGCAACACCTCTTCAAAAAGAGCCTGAGGCGGGTCCTTGAGGGAGTATTCCAGAAGAAGGCATTGTTACCATAGGGGAGGGCAGCTCCATGCATGGTAAAGCTGCTGGAGCTCTTTCAGTGCGGCAATGTGTCGAGGTGATTTGGATTCTGTGTAGGCCTAAGTGAATGTGATGTTTGTGCCTTAGTGTTTGCCCCAAAAATGCAAAGTTAAAAAAAAAATTAAAAAAATAGAAAAGAAAATAGTTTTGTATAGCTATAAAAGGTGTTTGGATTTAAAGCTAAATGTTATTACAATACAAAAGAGTCAAAAATGTTTTTAAAATTCATAAAGCTTATAAAGTAAAATAGTCACCATAAGCTACTATTGAAGAAAGAAACATATTTTTAAACACATTTATTGTAGCCTTAGAGTATTGTGTTTATAAAATCTACAGTAGTGTACAGTAATGTCCCAGGCCTTCCCATTCACTCACCACTCACTCACTACTCACCCAGAGCAACTACAGTCCTGCAAGCTCCATTCATGGTAAGTGTCCTATATATATGTACAGTTTTCTACACTGTATGTTTATACCCTTGTGCTTTATTTTTACTGTATATTTTCTGTTTAGATACACAAATACTTATCATTGTGTTACAACTACCTACAGTATTCAGTATTGGAACATGCTATACAGACTTGTAGCCTAGGAGCAATAGGCCATATCCCATGTAACCAAGTTCTACAGTAGGCTGTATCATTCAGGTTTGTTTAAGTTCACCCTGTGATGTTCACACAATGATGAAATCTCCTAAAGACTCATCTCAGGCCATTTCCCAGTCACTAGGCAATGCATGACTGTACTGTTCTTTCTACTGATAACCAAATACACTAACACCAACTTTCTGAAACAATGAAATAATTTCTCCTGTTTGTTGTGAGTTGGCTTGGCATTTATTCTGGTCTGAGCTGGCTGGCTCCATGGGAACTGGATGATCTAGGGTCTCAACTGGGAAAACTAGGATGCTGGGACTTTTCTCTCTGTAGGGTCTCTCCTCTTCCAGTTCCTTAGCCTGGCCTTGTTTGGATAGTGGCAGAAGGCTTTCTAGAAGCAAAAATGTCAATCGTCAATAAGCAAACACTTTTCATGTATCTTCTCATGCTCCACTGACTAGAGCAAGTCACAAAGTCAAGCTCAGATTAGAAAGGTAGAAAAAAGACTCTACCACCTAATGGGAGAAGCTACCAAATCACATCTCAGAAGGCACAGAGAGAGAGAGAGAGAAGGAATTGTGCTCATTTTTTTTTTACAATCTGCCACAAAAGCCAATGAAAAAATGAAGCTTATGCATATAAACTAACTCACTAATTTCAGGCATGACTGGTAAAAAAATTGTGAAAATATCTATCTATCCATCTCCTTTATTCATATAAAATATAAATAAAATATAAATCTAACATGATTTTATGAAAATGTATGAATCATCAGTACTTCATTCAGAGAAAAAAGCTGCATTTGAGAATCATCTTATTCATATGAATATGCACAGCTAATTCTAGTTAATAGGACTCTTGTGGGTTCATCCAAGAGCAGAATTTGGCCCACTGTGTATGCCACTCACTGCTTTTATTTACATTATAAATTACCACATTTTATTATGTCTACTACCATATCATTTCCATGATAGTCTATTATTTTAATATAATATGTTAAAATGGATTAGCAATTAAATTACTACATTATTCATACAACCTAAACCATTTGACCTCAATCTCTTGAAGCAGGGGGATTCATAATTGACTAAATTTCTATGTACAATATGCATGGACTTCTTTAATTGTACATGGTATTTTCTTGATGTGGATGTGGTCAGAAATTCTGCTCTAATTCTGTTCTTATGAAGGGGACTAAGTTGTATTTGGGGCATCAGTTGGGTTTGAATTCTTGTCTAGATTACCAGGTTTGAAGATACTTGCCCCATAGAGTCTCTACTGCATTTAAATTCAGGTATATTCAGTTTATTTTCTTAATTTGTTATTTTATATAACTATTTGTAATTTCTATTACATATTCATATAAAAAGTAATATGTTCTTCATTACCTTCATGTTTGTTTATATTCATGTATGTTGGAAGCTCTTGTGAGGTGAGGACTATACTTTTTACGTCATTGCATTTCTTGTAGTATCAGTTAATCTTGTAAGTGCTTAGAATAGTGTCTGATACTATTATTTTTTAGGACTGCTGTAATAAAGCCCTAAAATAGTTTCAAGCCATGTATGGAGTGGCTTGAAACAATAGAAATGTATTTCTTCATAGTTCTAGAGGCTAGAAGACCAAAATCAAGTTGTGGGCAGGGCCCAGCCCTTTCAGAGACCTGTGGGGAAACCATCCTTGTCTTTTCACAGCTGCTAGTAGTTTTCCAGCAATCTTTGCTCTTTCTTAGTTGGCACCCGCATAACTCCAATCTCTGCCTTTATCATCCCACAACATTCTTCCTGTGTGTGTGTGTTTTCTTCACATGGACATCTTCTTACAAGGACACCAGTCATCTTGTACACCAGCATGATTTCATGTTAACTGATTATGTCTGAATTGTCCCTATGTCCAAATGAAATCACATTTTTGAGGTACTGGAGGTTAGAACTTCAACATATATTTTTGAGGGCACACAATTCATCCCATAAATGTAAGTAAGTAACAAATATTTGTGGAATAATAAACAAATATGGAATTTGGCTAGATGATGTTTTTTTCATGGATTTCTACTAAGTCTACAAAAAAGTTGTGGCTGAGGTAGATAAAGGAGGAAAGAACCTTATCAAAAATAATTTATGAGGTTCAACTCTTTAAAAAAACCTATTGGAAAATGTTCAATCTCACTAGTAGAGAAAAAATATGTAGATTCATAGCACAATCATAGGGGTCAGAAATTGTACTTCACAACACAGAGAATAAGAAACCGCAGTTTCTGCATTTTCTTTGCAATTACAGTTTTCCTTTTTGGGAAGTTTGTTGTGGTCTTTTCTCATGGGTCATACTGCTCTACTGTTGTGGTTTATCAACCACCATGTATTTTACATTGATAAAAGTTTGCTGCAATTCTAATTTTACATATATTTGTGTTAATATTTGATTATTGCTCTCACCAGTGGGCCTTAAGTTCCAACATGATTTTTTCTATTTCTATTCCTCTTTATGTCTATAACACTTAGCTTAGCACTTGATAGTAGGTGTTCAATAAGTATTTGTTGATAAATGAATAAAGAATTGGTGAAATAGCTGTAGAAAATATTTGTTATTGTACTTGTTATACATTGTTATATACCTCCATATATTAGTTTATTTAAATTATTATAAATTTTAAAATGTTTGTTTAATATGGTTAAATAAAACATAAGCAAGGTTACAAGGGCAATATTTATTTATTTAGGTGAACCAGGAATTTTCAAGAAGTTTATCAGCACTCAGTTGCACATAAACATTTAATATGCTAATTACAATTAATAATTATATACTCATTGTATGAACTCTTTCTCCTGGAAGGACTATAAGTAATCCCAATTTAAGTAACTAGATGCACTTAAAAGTTATAATTCTAAAATTTGTATATATTTTATATTAATTTTAAATTTATGTTGACTTGTATCTGCCACATTTAGTCTAATTTAGTGTTTCCTATATACCCTGAAATTAGACTAGAAGGTACTTTACACCCCACCCCACACACTACAGAGCCAGACTGACACTAATTATTCCTCTTCAGTTCCAAGTAAATCATATTGTCCTTATAATTGATGGAATCACCTTACTAATCCATGCTGCTAAAAATGAATTAACTTGTTCTGATATTTTAGAGAATGTCTAATTATTTAATTATCTCTATTATGTGAATAAAGCTATGGTGAATTCCCTTTCTAGAGTCCTCATGTTCTTCCTTAGGGATAAGCTTCATTTGAATGTACAGCAAGCTCATGAACACACACTCACATATCATAGTGATATAATGTTACAGAGCAATTTTAATTAAAACTATTGAGAATATGTTGTTGTTGTATTTTAAAATCATCTTCCTCTGAGAATGATATAAAATGGTGATGTGTGTACTCCAGTGGGAGACCCAGCAAATGTTAGCTTTTAGTCACTTTCCTGAGACCAGACAAGGGTTCATCTTCAGTCCCTGGCTGGGTTCTTGTGGGAATAAAATTCCATGCTCTTGGCTTGACATCACTGCCATTTCCAAATGTTACCATGGTGATCACCTATGCAGCATTACTAACCCTTCTCACAACAGCTCAATTTGAGTTTCAAGTTTCACATTTCCATGATTATGGGAGGGTAATTATTTCATTACTCAGGGGAAGAAGATTTAGGAGGTAAATAGCTCTTCATTAAATCTTAAATGATTCTAGTCTTTTTGGGCCACAGAAATGCCAAATATTAAAGTGATGAAATTCAAAAGAGTAAAACATGACTGGGAATTGAAAAAATTCAATTTTTGAGTAGTATAATCATAAATATTGTTTCTCTAGTGAAAACATCTTGTGGAGAGTACAAGTATATTGTGTCAATAACTCATGATTTTAAATAATTTCCATGTAAAATAAATACATGAAAATGTTTGTTTATATACTTGAATAGAAATGCCTATAAAAAAGAGGGATTTTATAAACTGACCTGGCTTGGGGGAAGATATTGTCATATTCCATAAGGAATATCTTTTTTCTATGCATCTAAATTAGAATATTATTATAAAATAAAGGATTTTCATTGCACTGATTATTCTTCTACAAAGAGTTGTTGTTTCTTTTATATACTGAGGTCTGAAGCTGATGCAGTTGAAAATAAATATTTATGAGAAATATTTCAAAGTATACTTGATTTTATAAAATGTCACAAGAGGGTCAAGTATTAAAGATATTTGAAAAGTATTTAAAAAATAAAAATTAGCTGTTTACACCATGCTGACCCACTGCAGTACAAAAGAAAGCATGATGCATTTAAATGTCCAAACCACAACTCTACTGGAAGAGATTTTGAAATGCCATGAATTTTAAAAAAGATTTTATTATTTATTCATTTTTTAGAGACAGGGAAAGGGAGGGAGAGAAACATCTATGCAAAAGACAGACTTTAATCAGCTGCCTCTTGTATGAGCCCTAACCCAGGAACCAACTTTTAACTCAGGGATATGCCTGACCGGGAATCATACCCATGATCTTTTACTTTGCAGGATGGCAGCACCCAACTAACTGAACTATACCAGTCCAGTCTGCCATAAAATTTTTATAGCAAAAATGTTTTGCTGACCCATACTAAATTTACCTAGGTTTTGTCCACTACAGGACAAACAATTCTAACCATATTGTGTTCTTTCTAAAGACGTTTTCACATTTTTTCTGTTGCCTCTGCAAAGAAAGTCCATTAAAGATTTGAAAAGCTAATTAAATATACATGGAAAGTTAACTGCTATGTGACAGAGGGTGTGAAGTTCAATATTAGTGATTTCATTTTGACCTGTCTGTGATTCTACAGTTGTATGATGCCCAGACTTAGGGAGGACAAGAAGAAATCCGATCAGAACATTATCTCAGAGGAAAGACAATATTATTTTTATCCCATTTCTCCTTGCCTTGGTCTTTAATATTTCCCACTGTTGCATTAATTTACCTGTAGTGGTGACAGTTTTTTCTTTCTTTTTAGTTTAGTGGAAAGAAAATTAGTCAGAATTAATTGTTAGAAGACTCACTGATTGAATAATTAATTAATTAAAAATTATTCATCCATAAACCTCTGGAGAAGTGAAATGGGAAGGTTAAGAGATTCAGAGTGGCTGTAGTCATCAGTGCCTCTTCACTTATTATTTATACGTAATCCATTAAACATTTACTTCTCAGAAAATATAGACTCTAAGGTGAACAAGCACATATAGTAACTGTCCATTACCAAGAAAATCATGTAAGTCATAGAACCACACAAGGGGGTTTAGGATTCTAAAAGCTTGATCCATTGTGTTAATACAAATAGAGCCCCCTTGCCTCTGCAGAGCCCCGAGGGGGAATCATGGTCCAGAGCAGAACAGCCAACGGCTTAAACAAAACATGTTTCGGTGAACTGGCCGTCTGGGTGCTCCTCATCCCCTGTCTCCACCTAGAACTTCTGATGGCCTGCTCTCATGGAAGTTATGTCTGTGTCACTCTCTGAAGTCCCTTCCCCCAAACCTGTTCCTACTATCTCAGGATCTTATTGGAGGGACATTCAAAATCCCACTCAGGTTTTAAACAAAGCCATTTAGATTCCATCCAAATGCTGCAAGACTGCGCGCATGTATGTGTGAGAGAGTCTGGAGCTGGGAACTCACCTTACCTAACAAAAAGGCCCATGGAGTTGTTTACTTTCAAATGAAAACTGTTCCTTCTTTTTAAAAAAATTGTTAAAGTATAGTTTACATACAATAGTATATTACTTTCAGGTGTACAACAGAGTGCTTCAACATTTATATACTTTATACAATGTGATCACTCCAATTAGTCTGATGCCATGGAAAGTTATTTACAATAAATTTTCTCTGCAGTTGGGTGAAACTGCAGCTTATAAAAGAATATTTTTTCTCTACTCTAAGTTTGTTATCTATAAATTTTGGTTAAAAACAATCGCTGCTAGTGTATCAAATCACCACTATACACACAAGTATTTTAAAGTTTTGTCAATTATTCCTTGATAAAGCTGAAAAAAATTTTGTTGCCACTTATCTGAATGGCAACAAAACTTTGAGGTCACATGCAGTTTTGTGAGTGTTAGAAATATAAATAGATAAGGGGTTTCTGAGTCAATAAGCCAAGAAAGCACCCAACTCAGAGCTTGTTGCTTCAGGTTCTTTTCAAGGTGCATTAGTAGGGCAAGCTAACAATCACAGGAGCTTAACATAGTGACTTTAATTTCTCACTAAGGCAAAGTTTCCTGGGTGACACTTCGGAACAACTCTCCTTGATATGGTGGTAGCTCACTGGACTTGAGGCTTTTCCAAGAATGGTGCCGCAGGGGGAGAGAGTGGGAAACTGGACACAGGGTTTTTGTTGGCTGAGCCTGGAAGTCCATGTGTCACTCCCACTCATATTTTACACAGAACCACTATCTTCAAGTCCCACCTAACAGCCATGGGCTGGGGTCCGGGGAGAAAATGAGAACTAACATTGGCAAGTCCTACATGAGTATCTGGAAAAGGAGAATGTGTGAGGAAGGGGAGAAAGTCTAAGCCACAGAAAGGCACTTCTTTATTCTCATCAGCTATCACTGAGGCTTTACTATTTCATGCTTCTGTAGGATGGAGTCTGTAATGAGATGACAGCAAGCTTCTTGAGCATGAGAAAGTACCCTGTGTTCCATAGTTTGCAGAGGACAGGAAAAGGGGCATGGCAGTTATTTGAAGGATACCAAAACCATGCCCTTTGAAATGAAAGAAAACCAACCTACCAAATAATACAGTGCCTACCTAATGAAGTACTGCAAGAGGTGTCACCACACTATTCAGGCAGTGTGGATTAATGGCTACTACCAGGTCATTGCTACCTGAGCAGGAGGATTAACTAAAATAACCTCTTAGTTTCGTTTTGTGCTAACAACTACCAACTACCCTAATTAATTGCCAAAAAACTGTTAATAACCATGTCATCATAGACCATCATGTAAATGAGCTTTAAAAAGTAAAATCTGAAGAGCAATCTTGCCATTAATTTATCTGAACTAATTATAATGTAGGAATAATTCTCACAGCAGGCGAAAACCAAGAAAAAGCATGCTTTTGCAGGAAAGCAAAACATTTTAGATTTGACATCAAAATTTTGGAAGAAACAAAGAGCTTACTTTTTACCACAGGAGAGTATTTTAAGTTTATTATTTTTGTGACAATCACATTTTAATGAAATATTTGTAAAAATATGAAAAGGCTAAAGAAGACTATGCTACTAATTTTTAATGGTGACAAAATGTATCAGATTCTCATTTTTTTTATGAAGAAATTATTTCCAGATTCAATGAGGCAGAGAAGGTGTTACACTTGAGAATCAATGGACATTCATAAGTTGTTGTTTTGTTTTGGTGCCACTATAATTTACAGCTATAATAGGTAGAATATGCTATTTCTTAGGAAGGCAGCCTGATGTATAAATAGTGACAGACAGAAGTGCACTGCAGATGCACACTTTTTAGCCATATGGGTTTGGGCCTGCTACTGTTACCTCTTGGAGCTACAGGAAGCAAAATTTGAATCAGGACAAGCTATTCTGAAGTGTAAGGAGCCTATCTCTGTTCTTGACATGTGGTAAGTGTTTATTGTCACTATTACTTTTTAGTTTCTGGGGAATGACTTCTCTTAGTTTTTACCATTGTAACAACGGTTACTCACATTTTTTGAGTTTTATTACCTTTCCTTTAGAGGGAAAACCCCGCATTTATAAATTGATTTGTCCTATTATGTTAAAAGCATTCAGAAAAATTCCAAAGAGGAATATATTTGAAAAGTTTTATGAATATTTTAAATAAGAAATGATCTTATAACTCTATAAGTAGGTGGTAGTTTTAAATTCTTTGTCTAGTGAAATCAAGTTTTTAAAAACTTAATTTGCCACGAGTGAGAAAAGTTGTGGAGTCAACGTAGATAGACTATATACTTTGGTAATTTAGCTCTCCATGGGATTATAGCTGAAAGAAACCCGTTAACATTATCTAGAGAAGGAAGACTCCGATGAACTTCATTCACATTGCCCATTCCAACCTGGGGCAGAGAAAAAGAGGTGTAGAAAAGCACTGGGAAGCTTAAGTCACCGAAAGTCATTACTTTATTTTAAAGGAAATATCAATAGAAACTTTACTGTGATGCACTTCTATAGGGTTTTGCCTTCATTATGATTTCAGCAAATAAAGATTTGGAGGGTAGGCTTACTAATAACCTTGTCTAGCCCAAACTCATGTGCCCATAAAGTGTTAATATCTTTTGTTAAGAAAATTACCCAAACTTGCAAATAAAGCAGAGAGTGACTGATAGCTTTTCAATGTCTTGTTTAATAGACTCACCAAAGAATTAATTTTGTAGGAGAATGTACCTGTATTAACTTATTTGCTAGTTAATCATTTTTTTACTATTTTCCATTTACACATTAACTTGTGTGTTTCTGGCTGATAGAAAATATGATGCCAAATGTTGTAGTTTAATTTCTGTATAGGACATTAAGCAGTTTTTTATTTACTAGCAAATCCACTTCAGCATTCTTTGACTGGCTGATTATTGTGTTTTTAACAATTTTTTTAAATTTTATTTTTATTGCATTTATTCCTTACCATTTATCCCCCTTATACCATACCTTTTTCCACCTCCACCCACCCCATACCCCCTGCAGTCACCACACTCTCGTCCACGGCCATGAGTCCTTTTCCTTTCCTCAGCCCTTCTGGTCCCTCTCCCCATTCTCAGAGCCTGCTAAAGAACAGACTGAACTAACGAGCGACATAGAGACAGACACATAGATAGAAAGTAGGCTGGTTTTGGTTAAAATAAATTATTTTGACATTTGTGAAAGGACGATAAAGACTGTATTCGAGGGAATACTGCTGTGAGGTTTTGCAGTACATGAGAAAGTACCAGACTCAACTTTGAGTAGAACAAGGAAAAGTGGAAATATATAGCTAAGGAGCCACCCGTGGGAGTCAGTGGATGGAAAAGTACTAAGAGGAGACATCAAGGCTGAAGGGACGCTTGCTAAAATAACAGTTTTTACTGAAGGCCGGTCAGGGTGCTCAGTTATCACCTGGGGCGTTAAGGCAGATTGGATATTAAGGGAGTTATTGGATATTAAGGGAGATATCGAGGATGGCAATGTCTTCTAAACTGATTCAGCAATATCTGTATTACAACTGGGTGATTCAAGCCAGGCAAGGATGGACACTGAAGTCACGGCAGAGGTTTAGAGGGCTTAAAGGCACCCGACTCCAACGAGATCAAGGAGAGTGTCATAATATAAAGCTCCGTTTCTCAAAATCTCCTTCCATCTGAGTGGTTCCTTAATTAATTAATTAATGAAAATATTTGGTATGTATTCATTCTATATTTATATGGAGTCATGCTTTGAGTTTTTAAACTTATGCTTTAACCCCTCAATGATGAGCTCATTCTTACGTGACGGTTTTGAAATATCACTTTCAAAGTTGGGGAGGAGGTAATGTCCTCCTGCAGTAGACAAATCCAGCTCTATGCTGTCAGTCATTTTTTTAACTGATTAGAGCATTATTTTACACATATAGTAAAAATATCAATATCTGCAATATGTTCGATTAGGCAGTAAAATATTGAAAGTTTTTCTTAGGAAAATTTCCACATTTTAGTACTTTAGAAGATCAGGATTATAACAAAGCAGTTAACTAAAACCATTTTATGTATTCTGCAAATGTAAGATGTGGCACCATCATTTACTGCTGAGGTTGAGTGGTATTTAGATATTTTTTAAATAAATATGTTAATAAGGAGAACAGCATAGTGGACAGAAAATAAAGTTTCTATACTTAGAGTTAGCATTGCCAGTTAACATAATTTTGGAAAATGAGAGAGTATAGAGATGAGACAGTGTTGAGTAGATCAAACATTGTTTTATTTTTCCAGTGCTTTATATTCAACTCCTTTCATTCCTTTCACTTACTAGTCTTGTGGAAACAAAAAAGAAAATGGGTACTTTTAGGAGAGTTAGTTATAAAGGGGCTACTTATGAAGAAAGATATAAGGAAACCACAGGTGAGAAGCAGCCTGTAACATGGTGGCTGTTACCCAGTGGGAGGGTATCCCATAGATGCTGTGACCTTGAGCTGAGGGAGTTGATCCTACAGGGAAGAAACTGCGGGGATGAATGTCATGACTTTTTCCAGCTCCTGTAGGTGCTCCTTATTGGCCAAATTCAACCAGAAACCAAAAGATAAGATTGCGCGCGTTGGTACAATTCATATTGGTCAGTCTCCTGATGGGACAGAGTAGGGTGGAGATGGGCAAACACTGACCTACAAGGGAATATGGAAGATGTCCTGCACACCCGGTAAACAGTCAACAAGGATGTTAGTTGCTAGTATATAGGATAAGGAGGCCAACAATGCAAGTCTTTTCTAGCTGGGATCAGAGGTTCGTGCAATCCAGTTTTGGGTCAAGGAAACATTTACGTGGCACTGCAGGTCCAGGTAAGAGATCGGTCTGGAGGATAGTAGGCAGTGAAGCTGGGGACAGTTTCCATGAACACAGGTCATTGAACTGAATTGTATTCTGAAAACAACAGAATTGGTGGCAGTGGGACAGTCCTTTTTAACTCGTCTGGTTTTACCTTTCTTAATGTGTCAAATTAGAGTAGTAATAGCATGAATGTTTTATTTTCACCTCATTTTAAGTGGAAAAATCAAAGCAGGAACAAATTTTTCACCAGTTTTTATATTGCCTTACTTCTAAGTACTTTTTTTTTTTTTTAAGAACAGCTAAAACAGCATCTTCTGTGTCATATTATTAATCAGTGAAATCTCCCAGAAGGAGGCAATCAGCACCAGATTGTTAGGGTCACTTTAATCAGAGCTGTAATAGTTTACTCTATGAAGTTGATATTTACTCTATATGTAATGAGGAAGCAAAAAGTGATAAAATGGTCAGCTGTAAGAATTAATCATTTGTATCCAAATAAGGGAAAATTTTATTTTAATTCGATCTTTCGCTTGAGTATAAAGAAAAAGGTAAGCTACAAAAGAAGCAACTCGAGTTTAAGTAATCTGAACGTGTACTCACTGACCCAAAGAGAGAGCGAGGAGATTGGTATTTAACCTAAGGTCATGTGCATTTCTAGCCTGGGAGCCTGGAAGGCTCTCTCTGCATTTCGCTCTGGAGATCAGAGTGTACAGCTTGATTGTCCCTGTCAAGTGTGTGCTTGGTTTGCTCTCTAGCTCGAATGCCTCTGCTGATTACTGGCAGCTTGAAATCGTCCTGAAAAAAGAATGAGGGCTCTTGATTAATCCCCATGCACAGTATCAACATATTATTGATTCATTATCAGAACATTGTGTATTATTTCTTGGCAACTGGGATGGCTTGAAAGCAAATGTGACTTCTTTAAAACAGATACAGCCCAGTGAATATCCAAGTCTGGTAATTAATGTTCTTTTTATGGATAAAGTCCTTCCACTACATAAAATACTGAAAATATTTTTTTTTTCTGAGAAGAACTGTAGGTTTCAATAGCTCCAGTATACAACACTAAAGTAATCTATTATTATTTATGTGTTTAGTTGCAAAAGCAGTAGATAAATAAGTACTTTATGTTAAAGTGCACTTGACATTAAGCACTTTACTATATAGCTTTTATTTATAATATTGTTAAATATATAGCTTTAAAGACACATGTAAGCATTAATTTATTCATTAATCATTTATTTTTTCAACAGTCTATTTATTGAGACCTAGTATATTCAATAGTAAGCACCAGGAATACAAACCTGAACAATCATGGTTTAGATTCAGAGTTCATGAAGAAGAGAAGAGGTAGGCATATAAATATATAAGTAATAGAAATACACACAAGATAATGAAAGGATACTTAATTCTTATGGGGGATTTCAGAGGAAGCTGTAAGAGTGCCAGAGTCTGGGAAATAAATAGGTTCTACAGGACGAAGAGAGTGGAAAGAGAATTTGGGGCAGAAGAAGCAGTTTATGAAAGGAAACTATTCATTCCTGTAGGGCACTGTAAGTAGTTAGTGTTTCTGAAGTATGCATTTCAAAAGGTCAGTATTGAGATATTAGGCTAGAAAGGTAGATGAGGGATAGGTTTTTGTGAGTCTGTCTTATTGCAAGGCAGGCTGGACTTTAGTTTAGTAGGCAATAAGGTTTTGAAGAGTGGAACCCTGTTCAAAGATTACCCTGACACACTTGAGTGTTCTATAATTGGAACTAAGGATTCTAGTCAGTCTGCCTGTTAAAACAGGAGAGTCGAGGAAATGCCTTGACAGTGGAAGTGGAGGTGAAGACAGGGAGTTCAGCACATACCCAAGAGATGTAATTGGAGAGACTTAATTCAAACTGCATTTTGGGAATAAAAGAGTTGTTCAGGATGACTCACAGGATTCCTTCTTATGTCTGTTCCCTACAATTCAAGGTAGAAAAACACAATAGAACAAATACAATTGTAGTGGTAGGAAGCATATGTAAGATATGGTGTGGGAAGTGATAGAAATAAGTAAAGTTTTCACCTTGTTGACTTTAAGGGATGGGTGTCTAGTAGACAATTAGATCTTTTTTTTTTTATTTTCACCTGATTATATGTTCATTGACTTTAGAGAGAGGTAAAGAGAAGGAGAGAGAGACGGGGAGAAAAACATATGTGAGAGAGAAACATTGGTTGCTTCTCTCATGCACCCCACCAGGGGACCAAACCCACAATCCAGGCAGGTATGTGCCCTAACTAAGAATTGAACCTGCAGCTTTTCAGTTTACAGGATGACACTCCAGTCAACTTAACCACACTGACTAGGGCAACAATTGGATCTTTAAATCAACTTTCAGGCATTGGAATTCAGGTAGGTAATGGAAAAGCCTAAACCACAGGCAGAACTGATAATAGTTAATATTACTATAAGGTATAGCTATAATAGCTCTGTCTTAACAACCAAACCCAAAATAGCATAGGCAAAGGCAGAAGATAATCCTTTGCAATTCCACAGATTAACTACCTCCCCAGGAGTCATCTTTTTTTAAAGTTGTGTCATTCATACCCTCATTTAAAGAATAAGTCTGCAAATATTGAATCACTAAAAATTAGACTGTAATGTACTACCATTTCCTACTTTAAAGCATTTTTTATTTTGAAAGAATTTTATGTTTTCATAGATATTACAAGAATAATACAGATAATTTTTGTAGGCCCTTCATCTGACTTCCCTCAATGATGTCTGATTAGAATGATAAAAATAAGGAAATTGATATTATTATCATATTATTACCAAACTATAGACCTTCACTTTTCATCAATTTTATGTGCACTCATTGGTTTGTTGTTTTGGTATATAGTCCTAGGAGATTTTAGCACACTTGTAGATTCATGTAACCACTACCATAGTCAGGACACAGAACAGTTCTATTACCCCCAAAACTCTCTCTCGCAAACTTTGAGTCATTCCTCTCCCACCCCGTCTCCTAACAAATATTGATCGTTTCTCCATCTTTATAGGTCTTTTTGAGAATATCACAGAAATGGAATAATATAGTAGGGAACCTTTTGAGAAGGCCTGCCTTTACCCGGCCTAATGCCTGTGAGATTCACCCAAGTTGTTACAGATATCAGTTACCAACCCTTTTTAATTAAAAATTAAACCCACTTGCAAAGCCTGTCTCTGCTCTGCAATTACTTTGAGATTTTGGACACTCTAATAAGTGATGATTAATAAATGTTCATGCTTCATTTGTCTCCCTAAGACTGAAAAATGACCACAATATATTCACATGCACAAGGCCATGGGGGTGATTCATGGAGGCAGCCTTAATTGTATGAGCTGAATATTTCACCTGGGGTCACACAGAAGCCAAAATAAGCAGTGGGTAGAGCCAATTCTCAGACGGTAGATACCTTCAAGGTGGTGCCAGATCAGGACATGAGTTTCCCATGGGTACATAAGGCAAGAGGTTAGAGCCAACCAAATGATGAGACTGGATTACAGAGCCTGGCAAAGAAGTGATAGGACTTCTGTCTGAATGGAGTGAGATTGGAGCATCTCTGTGGTTCTGTAGTTCCTGGTATTCCCAGAGAAACTGGCAAGAGCCTATGAATAGAGCCTGTGCTTAGACTGCAGCACACAATTCCTTTTGCAAGTGTAAATAAACATTTGATCCTACAACTGGGTAGCAAACACTTCGGTAACTGCTAGAAATGCTGGGCAAGGTCTCTGGCTGCCAAGCCATGTGGTTCTCTGACTAAATGGAGGAGAGCGGGTCCCCATACGGAAAGAAGCCTAGTGTTCCGTTTGTAGGGCTGCCTCCAAAGCTGAATGACAGGCTGTCTGCACATCCACTTTTGCTACATTTTAAAATTCTTAAAACCAGATCTTGAACACTTCTGCTTTGGATTAGTGGCCCCCAAAATCATACTGATCCAGTTCTGCACAAAATGATCAAAATCATGGTGAAGAGGTAGAAGCCTGAAACTCTTGCCAAACTGCTGGTGAAGAATATGAGGAATGGTGACCCCTGAAATAAATGAATGGAGGTGAGACTATATAGAAACTGTTATTAACCCTTTTTCTCACTTTTATCTCAAGAGTTGGGCCTCACAAGTGAAATGTGACATTGAAACTAGAAGGATTGCCTGATGTGGGAAGCCAAACATCTAGAACTTTATAAGCCAGGAGCAAGGGATGAAACCCATTTTAGCACATCAACAAACACAGGAGATGAAAAATCTATTTCAAAATTTGCTTTGTTAGCTGTTCACTGGGAGGTTACAAAGTAATTATTATTTATCACCGTAGCATACCCACCTCAGCAAAGTAAAGCCATAACATAACAGAGCTAAAAAAATATGTGCTAAATAACACAGTCTTCCTGACTTCCTTTGCCAGGGCCAGGTGGCTATGTGGGCGTGTGGTGCAGCATCAGAGCAGTGACTGCATCCCCACCGTGATGACTTCCTTATTCATCTGTTTCACTACACTGAGGGCAACTTGCATGCAGGACTGCTGTGTTCACTCATATACCCGCCGGTCAACCACAGTGACTGGCACATGGCAGGCAGTCTCTTAATGTTTGTTGCATTAATCAATGCCTGAATAAAGAGCTCATGATCTATTTGCTGAGTTATTTTCTTCAGATTTTTCCCTGCATGTAACAGTCTTTAAAATAAAAAAAATAACTAATTTATTCAATATATTTAGTTATTAATGTGCACTTATTTTATTCCCCTAGTTAAAATTTGTGATCCTCTGCAAGTAATTCTTCCTAGCCTCATTGTCCTCACTTGGATGGGACTAGCAATTTTTGTTCTGCTAACAAAATTTTGGAGAACAAGTTAGGTAATGGAATTGAAAAGAAAGTGTGGGGGGTTTTGAGCTGTGTATGAGGTCTTTACATTTCATTTCAAGTAACACGTTTGCACTTTATTTTCCTGCTATTGATGCAATTGATGGTGGTTAGGATAGCAACATTACTTGTGAACCATTTCCTATATGCCCCCAAACCGTGAATAAACTTCCCTTTCTGGTTAGCTCATACTGTGGGTCATAAACTAAAGATATACATACTTCAGTCTTCAAAGACATTGAAATTGTTACAGTTATTAAAAGTTCTTGACTTCATCTGCTATATCAGTTTCTGGATTATAAGAATAGGTAAACTTTTTAATTTAGGAGGAAGGTGGTTGGTGTTTCAGAGAACCTACTTCATGCTTACAGGAGATAACTTCACAGTTTCAGAATTTTCTTCTTTTGACATATTTGACAATAATAAAACTTAAAAACAACTAACATCCACTAAATATAACTAGATTGTAAAAGAAGTACATGGGTAATAGGAATTAAAGATATGAACATTTGCTCTTGAGCATTTACTATGCACTTAGCCATCTATAGTGACAGAAAAGAAGCAACGGGACAAAAATATAACCACCCAGAACACTTAAATATCAAGGTCCAATACAGGGCCATTCATGTGCTGTTTGGAGAAGTGAGATATCAGTGCTATAAGAATTTATCAGTGAGCCCTGGCTGGCGTAGCTCAGTGGATTGAGCGCAGGCTTGCGAACCAAAGGATCGCGGTTTGATTCCCAGTCAGGGCACATGCCTGGGTAGCAGGCCAGGTCCCCAGTAGGGGACTCACGAGAGGCAACCACACATTGATGTTTCTCTCCCATTCTTTCTCCTTCCCATCCCCTCTCTCTAAAAAGTAAATAAATAAATAAATAAAAATATTTAAAAAAAAAAGAATTTATCAGTGAAAAGTTTATCTCCCAGAATGGCTTCAGTGTAGTAATATACTTTCACAGTAAAGGAAATTATTTAAAAAGAACAAAATCATGATAGTAGTTTGGGATCTATTGACAGTGAGCCTGAAGAGTCTAGACTCCATGCCATGTACAGCGTAGAGTCCCTGAAATTAGTCTGTGGAGGGACATGATAAAAAGAGTATTTTAGTGATATTCATCTTGCAGTAAAGTTCTCAGTAACTGCAAGCTGAAGTGAGTGGATCTGTCAAAAGTGATCCATCCATGCCACTGTGTAATACCCAGATCAGATCTTGATCTAGATTAAGAGCACTCAAAAGTAGAGCTGGATATATCGCTTATGGGGAAGCATCTGTTGCTAGTTCTGAGCATGGAGTGGAATGCTTTGAACCTGTGAAAAAGTGGGTTATTTGGTTTCCTATTATGATGTTTCAAAGTGAGGCTATTTTTTAAAAATGTGCATGTGTATGTGTTTCTACCAAAAATGAATTTTAGATTGTATTTCTTTTCTCATGCATTCCTGAAGTCCTGAAATGAGTCCTTACATCAATGTCTCAAATATGTATACAGAAATCATTTGACACTCTTTGAAGCTGTGCGGATTCTGCCTATGAACAGATTGGGTTCACCTTTCAGGTTCAGACCCTGACTTGTGCTGATTGAACATGTCAGTTATTCAATCTGAATACCTATTTCAAAATTAAGCACACAGAAGTCATGCCGCATTTTAATAGGGTGTCAGAAAAACTTTATCAGTAGACTCAGATCACACTTTTGTAGAATCACACTTTTGTAGAATCCTTTTATCTTATACATTATAATAAGAGAAAAGTTGATAGATGGTGATAGAAAAAAAGTATTGCCTTCATAAGCGATGTTGTTATAAATTCAAACATATGTTGAGACTCTTATTCCTGATAATGCAAATACAATATAGTTATCTGTAGTGCAATACATGTACCACCAGTAGCACAGACATGTTGGGTTTGCAAGGTAATAGTTTACATGTATGACCACCATGGCAAGGACACATCTGTCTTGTCCTGGGATGCCGAGACCACAGTAGCACTCAAAAGAACATGGCCTTCCCTGGCCCGTGAGGCTCAGTTGGTTTGAGCATCATCCCACAGACCAAAATGTTGCGGGTTCAATTCCCCGTCAGGGAAATACCCAGATTGTGGATTCGAGAAGGCAACCAATCAATGTTTCTCTTTCTCTCTCAAAGAAAAAAAAAAACAATGAAAAAAAATACAGAACACTGCCATTCAGAATTACAGAGGAATTTTTCTTTCTGATGATTTTAACATTTTAAAAAAGCTATAAAAGTTATTTTGAAACTTTGACTTAATTCTAATTATATTAATGACAGAAATAAATAAGTCATTGATAATGTGAAGAGATGTATGGTTATTAGAGTGGATATTAGGCAAGATATAAGGAATTTTAGTTAAAGGCCACCAGAGATTCTGAAGTATGAGAAATTATGAGGCAATAAAAGCTCACCTTGCATTTTGATGAGGCCTGGTTTATATGTGGAATTACAATTTTCAGGGAGACAAGCAAGTCCCAGCTTTCCTGGGACTTACTCCATAGCACCAATAGCCCACATCCTGAGAAAACCTTTCTTTCTTAGTATGATTTCTTAAATGACACAAGCATCATCTGTTTTTCCTTCACTTTCTCAACTTCCTGTTTTCTTTTCCTCATGGAATTCACCTGCACACGAGCACCATCATGATGATTACTGATCCCTCTGATTGCAAGTGGCTATTGATGACCGAAAGCCTTCCAAGTAACAGAAACAAGAAGCGACTTTTGTGCATAGACTTTCACACACATAGCATTTCCTAACTTTCAAGGGCCTCATGTTGATATAAAAGTTCCTAACACTATGCTAAACCTTTAAACCAGGGGTGTCAAACTCATTTTCACTGGGGGCCACATCAGCCTCATGGCTGCCTTCAAAGGGCTGAGTGTGATTTTAGGACTGTATAAACGTAACGTCTACTCTTTAACTAGGGGCAAGGAGCTCTACATTTGGTCCTTTGAAGGCAACCATGAGGCTGATATGGCCCCTGGTGAGAATGAGTTTGACACCCTGCTTTAAACTAAAACCCACAACCAGCTGTGTTTATTTAGTCTGATACCTTTGCAAGAGGTGAGGTGGGAAAGGAAGATCATTTGCCTAAAATCCAGTTCATTTAATGATAATGGCTTTGTTAGAACTTTTTATATTTTAAAATCTGTTGTTGGAAATATGTTCAGATGTGCTGGAAGTACTAAAGGAGATACAATCTGGTAGGCTGTCAGGAAAGCAAACAAACAAACAGAAAAACGCTAGGTCAGGGGCACAGCTGTTTGTTGAGGGCATTAAATTTTTTTACAGTCTGTCCCATAGGCCAGTATGCTTTTATGCATTGATTTATATTTTAATAATGACAAACTCCACTGGCTTGATCATTTCTGTTCCTCAGAAATTAGATAAAATCATAATTTAGACCCAGGATAAAAGGTGGAGGGAATTAGCATTTTGCAGCATTAATTAGCTTTCTTGCCCTTGCTTATTTCTGATCAAATGGAGGATGCTTGGTGCAGCGGCAAACAGGGCTATGAGTATCCTTCAATTGTACGATGTGACATTGATGTTTCTAATGCATGAAAATTCAATAGCCTTGTCTTGATTTTAAAGCACGGTTTTTAAAACAGTGGTTTATTTTAGATCACTGGGATAAGCAATGAACAAAGGAAACTGTTGGATATAAAATATAACATTGAAGGACTCCTGTTGAAAGAATGCCTAAGCCCTGAAAACACTCCACGAGAAAGTACGATTATGCAAGCTTTCTCCTGGCTTGGTAACTCCAATTCCTTCTCTAGCATTTCACTGTCTTGCAGCTTCACTACGGTTCAAAGTTACCAGAAGAAACTGGTAACTTTAGCGGACAGACATTTCATGTTTAAGTAATTATCTGTATTGTTTTCCAGAGCACATAACTTCAATCTTCCTGGACAAGCTCCTCCCTGACCCCATTCCTACCCCTGTAGCTACTGCTCTGTTCTGCTTGGCCTGTGCATTTCCTCCACCGATGTCTCCTGGCACTAGGCTTCTCACTTTCCCTTTCCACATGGCTGCTTGGTTTGCAGAAGATGCCTTCTTACAGATGTGTTCCCTCCCTTGACAAACAATTACTCCTGTTTCCCCCAGCGGGAGGCCATTAGGACATCATCACGGGTTCTGCTAAGTCATCTCACAATCACAGTTTTGTGCAATCACCTCTCATCTGAGACTCTCTAGGCATATGCCATGCAGGGAAACTAGCAGTCACAGCGGCAGCAGCTCCAGGCATATTATTTGTTATTTTGGTCCAGAAGTGTAACAGATAATGGCTAATCCGCTAACGTCTGAGGGTCTCATTGGATGCTTTGACTGGCATCATTTGCAGCAAACTTGAGAAAGACTGAATGGGTTATCATGTGCCAGTTGAGGGGGAAAAAAAAGAAGCATTTTCACATTTCCATAGCAATTACGCACAATGGTTTAGATGAGACATGACAATAGTGATGTTACAAAGTTATTCTATTTGTGCAGACTTTCACCATTCTGGGCTTTGAAAAAGTACATTGCCAGAAAGTAGTTATTTTCATGGAAAGTGGTTAACCAGTTGTATGTTTATTTTTATTTTAATCTCACAAACACGGCTTATGTGAATACCATGGGGAAAACCGGATACATATTCCTTTTAAATCAATGAAATGCACATGCAACTGAACGCTTGTGGTCCTTACCTTTATGTTTCTCTGAAAGCTCTATCTATTAAATCCTCTTGTTTTAATAGACAACATCTCACAGGGATTTCAGTAAATCTTGGCTCAATATTTAGTATGTCATGAAATGAGTGGATTTTCGCATAATGCCACATTAACACGGATTGCTTTTTATTGATTTTCGGGCGTAGTTTTACTGCAGCACAGGGGTGCGATGTATCTTAGTGTAAAATCAAACAATGCGCTAACAAGCTAAGATTTCCACAGAGGCTCAAAAGACAAATGAGAAAGGGGGTGCCCGTCTCCTGGTCAGAAATCTCAACAGGCCATTTGTTTCTGTCACTGTTTGCACAAGTTTCTTAACCCCACCTCCTCAAAGCTCCACAATAAAATGTCATCAGTTTAGGTTCATTGAAGTGAAATCCAGTTAAGATTAGTGCGAGCATCTGAATTACAGGATCTTTGGAAAAAACAGTTTTATGTCTGTCCAGGACACGCAGGTAATTGAACTGAGCACTGAACACACGATCTCAGTCTGGCACAACATGGACACTCAATAAATACTTATTTAATTGAACTGAGTTGCACCCAGGAGTTATTTAGAAGCCCCACTTTAATGAGCAGGTGAAAACTGTCTGTAATTGGAAAAAGAGTTTCAGCCATAACAACCCAAGTCTGTTCTTAAATTTCCACTAGCTGCTTGCACTTAGAAAAATACTCCCAAAGTACTTGAATTTGGTGTATTTCCCTAAGTAGCCAATAAACATTCTAGTTCAAATGTGGCTTGAGTTGTTCATTTGCTCAGTTAAACTAGTCTTCCTTGCCTTATTTTTTCCCTTCTACTGAGATGAAAAGAGAGACTGTAGAGCTCGTTTTTCTCTCCCCCTGGATTTTCACAAATTCTAAATTAGGCTAAGAGAATTGGGACTATTTCTTCTCAATTATATCCCCATCCTTTGTTGCCTCTACTTGAGAGATTTACAAAAATAAAGAAAAACGGAGCTCCAATTGAATTGGCCAAATGGTATCAGTGACATAAAAATGCAGGAGCTCTAGTCTTGTCTCGGTGCATCTCATTTCAACTGTCAAATATATCCAACTTCTACATCCAGTGTCTTGGAAAGGCAGAGAGAAAGGGAGAGAGAGAGAATGCACATTGTATACCCAGAAAGAATAAAGTCTGAAAACTCAATTCCCATGTGAGTGTAAAGACTGACCTATTCCTTATTAGTCTCAAATAATTTGTTGTATATTATTTAATTCAGTAAATATTTATTGAGGTTCTACTCTGTTGAAGACATTCTGCTAGTTCCTACAGATGGATACAAAATGGAAGAAGATAAGTATCTGCCTTTATAGGGCTCTCAGGAAGAAAAGGGTGCGATAATTGTAGCAGAACAATAACCACATAAAATAAAACATTCTACAAATCACTGTACAGAAGTTAAAAGTCAGATGCACCTGAGTCTGACCTCATGTGAACTCACCATGACCCTGATCATGCCTTCTAACTCCTTAGACCTCCATTACCACATCTGAAGAAGTAGGCTCATTAGTCATAACAGGCTCAATAGAAAGATTACAGTACATGTAGTAGTGCCTGGGACCTAGTGGAAGCTAAAAAATAAAAAATATATATATTTATTAAATAGTCTGAATTAAGGATTTCCTGGAGAGATGGCAATTGAAGTCCTTGAAGTATAGCAGAGTATCACCATGTTTACCTTGCTGAAATGGGTAGAGGACATTCATGCTCAAGGTTACATGCAGAGCTGTGAGCATCAATCCCTAGCAGATTGCTGGTCTGGATCACCAGCCTTAGTGGCATCTTGAGAACAAAGGGAAGACAGAGTCTCAGCAGAGGGAACTAGCGGAATTTAAAAGAAAGCCAAGTTAAGCCAGAACTCCCTACTGAATATTTGCATAGTACCAGACAAGGGGAAAGTTATTCTTGATCAGAGTAATGCATTAGTGGTCCAAAGAGATTCACATCAGAGGGATTAAAAAGAGAGTACCAGTCAGGAAGCAGAAGGAAAAGCTAATCGGGTGTTGAAGGGGTGAATCAGAGAAGGACAGAGGAATCAGAGTGGCATTTGGAATTCCCCCCACCCCAGGAATTAAGAGCTGATAGGGACAAGGAGAGGAAACAAGCGTATTATTCTTCCTGGACTTGGCCTTGGTCAGCAGTGTTTTGAATTTGAGTTGCTTCAGGCAAAAGAAAGGAAAATTAGTCATCTCTATCCAGTTGTCTGGAATTCTGTTTGAAGCCCAATCTGAAATCTCCATCCACTACTAGACTGGCTCAGGGGAAGCACAGTATAGTCTGCAGTTTGGAAGTGCAGGCTTCTATACAGAGTTTGTATAGAAGCAATGATAAAGAGAAAATGGAACATATGATTAGAAACTCATGGGACAAGCAAATACTCAAGTGAGATGTCTAAAAAGATATACAGTGGTAAAACTGCTAAGAACATTGAATGTTAGGCTGAGGAGTTATCTTTAGTTCAAAGTAAAAAGAAAGCTCTTGGATATTATTGAGAGACATAGGAAAATAGTCAGAGACATGCTTTTTAGAAATAGAAATAGACAAGAAGGAAGAGAAAATGAAAAAAAAAAACAGCTGCAGGAGATCGGTTAGAGTCCATTAAAAGCAAAGTCCTGCTCTAGTCAGCGATGAGAAAATAGACAGATGGAGGTGGGACACAGAGTTTACTGTTGGTTAGAGGGATGGGGAGGAGGACCAGAACTGTGCAGTAAGTGGCGATAGCAGTGATAAGCAGTCTCTGAAGTCAGATACACTTAGCTGGCCTTATGATTTTGAAAAGTTGTATAATTTTTAAGTACCTCGTTTATGCTTGTCTGTAAAACTGATGTGTTAATAGTACCTACCCAATAGGATTGTTGAAAGGATTAAATGGGCAAATACATGTAAAATGCTCTGAAAAGTACCTGGCACACATACAGTAAGTTCCACATAACTCAGAGAGATATTTTGGGGACTTTGGGCTTCTTTCTTCTCAGAGAAATTGGTGGATGTGGTGGTGCCATAAACTGAAAAAAAGAATATGAGACAAGAGCTCATTTGAGGCTAGAGAAAAGAATAAGTCAGAAATCAAAGTTGTTCAAATTCCATCCTCAGTCACAAAATGGTCTTGTACAGGTAACTGTGTCAGTTGTCAGGTCTGCGAGGGCCCACTGATGGCAGAGAGCCACACGGAATAAGGTAGAATGATTGTGGGTGAGGGCGTAGGGTTTGATTCAAGGGGGAAGGGTCACTTCATTCTCATAAAGAGTGAGTTATAGAGATGTTTAAGACAAAGAACCAGGCAGTTAAAGGAATTACTTTGAGTGATGTTAACAATGAAAGAAATTTAGGTTTTTTAGAAGAATGAAGAATCTGGGGCAGTGGCTGGCCACCTACAGAGGGTGAGACGTTTGAATATAATAGCTATAGGAATTGAAATAGTCACCTAGTGATAAATAAAGGAAATGCAAAGTTACCTGCCTGTGAAATCTTTTTGCAAAATGTCTTTTCAGACTTCATTTTCCACATGGGTGATGAGTCCTAAAATTTAGATATTTTATGTCAACTATGAAATGCTAAGCTCTTCCCAGATCAATGTTGGCAATGCCACTTAACAAAATATTAAAAGTAATTCGGGGTTTGTTGAAAGGCACATGATGTGCATGTGTGGGGCCTAAGAGATATTTTATGCATGTGTGTCTGTGTGTGTTGTGTTGGAGGTAGGGGTGTGATAGTAGAATGTAACACCATTCTCAGAGTTTAATTAACTTTGAGTTATTTTGAATTTCACTGGGTAATGTCTAGCAGTTTCTTGAAGATTGTGCTAAATAAATTATCAAATGTTATAAAGTAATCAATTGACTTTTACAAATTACAAAAAAATTAATTGACTTTAACAATAATATGTTGTCTAATTTGAGGAGCCTAGCCTTCCAAACTTTATTCTTCTGAACTATCTTTGCCGTTTAATAGAGGAGATAGAACAGGGAAGGGGGAGGCATCCTGGATGTCCCTATAAATATTGATCAAGGTTCAAAAGGACACATGAGATCAATTCCATGTCACTGTCATTATTAACACATGAAATAATTTTGGATTTTAGCTCGATTTGTATTCTAGGATGTCTTTAATAGCCTGTAGATTCATCACTGTTTATTCTGAGATATTTTCAAACTACCAGTACTTTACAGGCATAATTGCTCAGCAACTGGGGGGTTTGTTTAGTTCAGTATGAATGGTCTTAAGGCAACGAGGCAACCCATGGGCACCAGATTATTTTCTTCAGTTCCAGTGGTGTGAGGAGCAGGTCTGGACTGATGACTGGCACTGTGCCCAGAAATTTGTCAGATCTACTGGGTCCTTCATTGTATTTTAACTGGTTCATTTTAGGGAGTTCATATTGTACTTGGGAAAGTAGAATGACAGCTGGTTTTAAAAATAATCCTCTTAAACTTCCTGTAGCATCTCCAATAAATCCATCCTATGGAAGGGGAAGGCAAGGTTTATTAGAAGTAACTTAGGTTCATTAAAATCCTGTAATATACTCCCTTTATTTGGCAATATTACTTGGATATGAATGATTAGGTACACATGAACTCAGTGGAGTAATAACACTGATCTACTAAAATAATGATTGTAATCGTTTATGGAGTACTACATACCTGAGTATCTTCTAACCTCCCATTATTCCTTCATGTTAGATACAATTATTTCCATTTCTCAGTTGAGAAAACTCGGTCTCTAAAAGAAGAAATCCCAGAAACCGCACAAAAGACAAATACCACATGATCTCACCTTTAACAGGAACCTAAACAACAAAACAAACAACAAGCAAAATATAACCAAA
>PVKM010006863.1:0-43133 GCA_004027735.1 Carollia perspicillata | reverse complement strand
TGGTGATGGCAGGGATCCAGAGAAATGACTGAAGTCGCTTGTGAGCACAAGGCTGCTCCTGGCATCACTCCGGTCCTCCGGTTTCTTAGGAAGTGGGAGACGCTACATTTCTCTTCGGTGGGAGAGCAAGGGACTGAGGGAACAAACAGCAGAGCATTGTGGGTATCAGTACCTACATGGCTTAAGTTTGGTCTGATTGTAATTGGCTCCAATAGATAAATTGTCATTATACTAAGTTCCCTATCTAATGTTACAAATAGGAGCATATTGTCCATTTCTGAAATGCCATTAGGTTAGAATCTCTGTGACCACAGCTAAAAGTTTTGGTAAAAAGTTTTAATTTCTTTGTTTTGTAGAAAGAAACAAAATGAGGATAAGGAAATAATGAATTTTAAAAGGTCAACTAATAAGGAAAGAGTAAGACATTGGTTCAGTTTAGAAATGAGAGTAAATTGCAAAACTCATTTTTTTCCCCTTCAAATACTGTAGCCAACCACTCGTGACATAAAAAAGAAGTTACCCCTGGAAACCTCCACCATAGGAGAGAGACTCTGCCTGTCTAGTCAAGAATCATGATGACAAGGAGGCCATCACAAGTGGATGCTTTCAGAGGACGCAGAGCGTAGCTACTATGTGCCTTCATGCCAGACACATCCCATTTATATTTAAGAAAAACACACACACACGTACAGGTATGTATATAAAAAGGTATAGTTTAGGTATACTCATGAATAATTGGGTAGCACTGAAAATGCGGAGGGGGTTCTTTTGTTTCTCTGTTGAGGAAAAAACTCAGTACTAAAGCTTCATGTATATTGCTGAGCGACTATTGTTATTCCCACCTGACGGATGGTGAGGTCCGAGACAGGAGAAGGAAGTGCTAGTGGGACCCACATGCAAGGCCTGCTCTGCAGACCTGGCCGTCTTAGACCGCAGGGGAAGAAGCAAGGGCTATCCATTCTGCATCGGTAACTGGTTGTTCCTCAAACTATTAATAGACATTTCATCTCCCATTTGGCTGTTTGTTGAATTCCTTTAGGTGGGAATCCTGCAGGGGGAACAGAGGAGTGTAGTTTAGGCTGTAAGATATCACGGTTCATCCAACGTTATCTTCAACTTCTGTGAGTTTCAATGTCACAAAACCCTGGAAGGGAGGGATTATTAAGTTTATCACTTTTTAAAAAAAATCCTCACCTGACGACAATCTTTCATTGCTTTTAGAGAGAAAGGAAAGGAGAGAGGGTTTTTTTAGAGAGGCGGGAGGGACAAAGAGAGGGAGAGAAACATCAACGTGAGAAACATCAATTGGTTGCTTTTCACAGGCGCTCCAACTGGGTACCAAACCCACACCCTAGGCACGTGCGCTGATTGGGAATCAAACTTGTGAACTTTTGTTTTGCAAGGTGAGGCCCAATCAACTGAGCCATACTGGCCAAGGCTGTACTTATCACACTTTTAAAATAGTTATTCACAGCATTTCAGACACACCTATAAAACACGTATCTATGAAGCTACACGTTATAATTATGTATTTATGTATGTAAAGAGATCTCATCTTTGAAAAGCCCCTTAAAATTTTTCCTGATTACAGCTATGAATATTCTTTCCAAATATCATTAAGTGCTTTTCAGTATTTTAGTATTTTCAAATATTATGGCTTCTTAGAGTTAAGAAGTGGCTTTTAAGCTTACTGATTCTAATAACAGCTGGACATAAGGGGTAATGCTCACCTAAGTAATAGATATCTTCACCCCTTATGTTCAGCAGAATTGGGTAGTAAGCCTTCTATGATACCAAAGAGCACTTCTTTTTGAAATGTTCACATGCAGGGTTTCGCAGAACACTTCACACTCACGCTTGTGCCTGAGAGCTGAATTCTATTCCCTCCAAGGGCAAATCGTTCGAGAACTGAAACATTTTGTTCCACATCTCCATTGTTATCAGTATATTCAAAACAAGTCTTGGCAAGGAAAACATTGGATTATGGGCAATATTTAAACAATTTTGCTTTGAGAACAATGAGGTTGCTCTTTGGGTGTTAACAGGATTCCAAGGAGCTAATGCTACCTGGAGGGAGAGAGGGAGGACATTCTAGTGCATTTCACTCCAGACATCTTCCCTTTCATTTCTGGCTGTCTTGCTTTTCATCCATGCTCTAGTCCTGACACAAGGTGATCAAGCTTTGTGGTGCTACTCCTCCCATTACCTCCCTTAAAATGCACCCTTAGTGGGTAGCAAACTAATTTAAAGGTGGCCTCTGTTAAGCCATAGGCGGTAAGGGATAGTATTGTCTGCAGGCTCCTACCCACTGCCACGCCATAGCAGCACATCACCTCGTGTGGTGGACCTCGATCATCATAAGGGCACAAGCTCTGGTTCCTCCATAGAACAATTAGTGATTTGAATTGCACTTGGTTTTTGCTGGAGATAAGAGTTTCTAGCAGTATCAGTAAACTGACTGCTGGCAGCTGGCCCACATGGAGGCTTCTCTCAAATCTGTGATTTTTGGATCCTTCTGATCTGAGGTTTTCTATATAATGCTTTTCAACAGGGACAGACCTTATGATAAAAAAATTTTCTGAAGTCAGAGAAATACCTTAATTCCTCTAGTAATTTATCTTGAATTTGTTTAGGCAGTTTGGAAGTTACATGGAAATAGGAAATCATTCAACAAATACTCCTTACTGAGCATCAACGATGAGTAATCACTGTTCTCAGAGATGGAAAAAAAGGAAAATATACAAACCAACCAAATGATGTCATTATGGTTTGATATACAATTTATTTACTTAGTTATTAATATGGACAGCCTATTATGCAACATTACAGATGTCTTTCAAAACTATAATAAAATATAGTCCACGATCCAGCCCGGGAGAAGACAATAAACAAGATCATTCTTACAGGAAGTGTAGCATATAACAGTCCCTTTCTCGGACATTAAAGGGAGTAAGTCAGGGGGTTCTTTACCTCCACTGGGGTTTTGACTTAGCTGTTCAGAGTTAAAAGTCCAACTTCGATCACCTAGAGATGTTCACAGTCTCACGGTGGGGGGCAGGGGCAGCTGTACCCCTGGCTGCCCACTTGAGCCCGTTCTACCTTTCAGCCTGCATCTGTCAAACTCGGACATGGGGAGAAGGCAGGTATGTCACAGGGATGTTTTGATTAATTTATAAAGATTGTGTTTCAAAGCTCTAAAAATCCATTTGGTGGTGGCAGTGGCAGTGAAGAATACGTTGTATTTTGCCAAGGAGGTCTTCTCACTTCTCGTGCTTCATACCTGGTGCCACGCCTTTTCTGAGAGCCTTTACAATCTACTGTGGAGGTGGGAAACTCTAGCAGCTACTGGTATGAAGCCATCTGCAGAATGAACTGGACTGGCTACTATGGCTTTATAACCTGCTTCCTTTCTTTAGTCTAGACAAAGTTAGTTCTTATTTATTTCCCTATACTCTGCTACTTCTAATACAAGATTTAAAAGGACTGTGAGAGGAAACCTCTTGCTTTTGAGCTGAATGATAGAAAACAGGAAAAAAAATCCAGTGTCCACTGAGCTATACTCAAGTTCCTCAGTGGAACACGATGCCTACGTGACTTTTAAAGACAAGTGCTAGACAATGCTGACTAATCAATGGAAAAGGTTCTGAGGGGACACTGTACATTATGAGAATCTAAAATATAGCCAAAAAGCCAAGACGTACTAATAGAGATTCTTCAATCCCTTAGTTTCATGCTGAAAACTACAAATGTTTTCAACATCAGGCTACTGATGACAGCCAATTAAACATGAAATGAAAACCTCAGGAAATTCTGCCAAGTCTGTGGCAATTTCAAGAGTCTACATATTTAGGAAGTAAAAACCATAGGGTGAAGAGTGGGAGCACTGGGTTGCATTTAACTCCAGGCACCATAAGTTTGACATTAGTAGGTAAGACTAATGAGTGAACAGCCATATGGTTTCTGGTCATTGTGCTTACCAAGCACCCCAAAATGGAGCTATTTTTAGTATTCAATATCACCTTTAATAAGCTAGACAGATCCTGCTGCATTCTTGTTTGTTTCTAATTTACCAGTACATTATTATGTAGTTTACCAAGTGTAAGGAGCAAGTCATTATGTAGTACCAAGTTTACATCATCATAGGACTATAACATGCACATTCTACTTAATGTAGCTCGAGCAACAGGAATATAAGAGAACAGTTATGGGTGGTGGCTTGTTTTTGACAAATTCATGTTCACACTAATTATGGGTTAGAAATCTTATTGGGCAGGTAAATACAGAGTTCTTCAATTGGTATTGAAACATCACACGCATGCACAAGTGATATGGATGAGAATGAAGCAGAAGAGGCCGCTGGATGGAGGACAGAGGGGAGACCAGAGGAGGGACGATGCCATGTTTCGGGCAGGGGCACTCTCAGCTTTCCACGGTAAGTCTCTGCTCTGTGAGAGAGGCCTGCTGGGCAACACTTTTGTTTTCATGACTGCGAAGTTTGGACACAACATCTAGGAAGGCCAAATCCTGTACTTCCTTATGTAGAGATTCTGGAAGACAAAAACCAAGATAACAGATACATATATCCAAAATGTTTATTCAGATGGTACCATAAAACTAGGAACAATTCTGGAAAAAGACGGCAGTAGCCTATAAAGGTCTTCTGTAGAGATGTTATAATAAAAAAATCAGAGAACATTTACTTGCTATGTTACTATAAAGACAAACCATATGTCAAGTTTTACAGTGTAAGATTGATTAGGTTAATGGGTTATAATTAAACACAGCTCATTGTATGATATCAAGGTTTAGTTCTATAGTTCAAATATGAAGGTTAATGAAAGAAAAACCTTAGATCTATTTCAAATTAATTTTGTGGTAAATAAAAAGGTTATATATACTTCACGACCTTTCAATTCTTTGTGACACTATGCTCCCTTTTGGATTTCCTATCTTCCTCTTTCAGGCTTTTCTTGTTCTATTCAACCTCCGTTACAGGAAAATACAGAACTCTTAAGACCCTGAGAACTACTACCTGGGAAGACTGAGATCCACTTAAGTTTAACGCAATCAGCATTCCTCAGACTTATGTGTTTATTTTAATGAGATGGAGGTATAGAACTAAACCACTGTTTTTAGTTAAAACAAAAATCCATGCTAAATTCATATGGAATATCAAGGGACACTGAATATCCAAAACAATCTTGAAAAAGAACAAAGTTCAAGGTCTCACACTCCCTCATTTCAAAACAGTGTAGTGCTGCTATAAAGACAGACCTATAGACCAATGGAACAGAACAGAGAATGCAGAAATAACATTTCAAATATGGGGTCAAATGATTTTGACAAGGGCGCCGATACCAATCAATGGGAAAGGGATAGTCTTTTCAACAAATGGCACTGGATATACTGAATACCCACAAGTAAATAAATGGAGCTAAACCCTTACATTGTATACAAAGATTAAATGTAAGCTAAAACAGTAAGTCTCTTAAAAGAAAACATACGGAAATTTCATGACATTAAATTTTGCAGTCATTTCCTGGATGGGCAACAAAAGGAAAAACAGATAAAATGGACTTGATCAAAATTTAAAACTTCTGTATATCGAAGGACACTATCGACAGAGTGAACAGGCAATCCACGGAAGGAGAGAAAGTACTTGCGAATTGTATACCCAGTAAGGGATTAATAACCCACACATACGAATAACTCCTCCAACAGAACAACGGTATTTAAAACCATTATTTTCTTATTAACTTTCTCCCTGAATGATCTATTCACTGAAATAGTGGAATATTAAAGTCCCCATTATGTTATCACTGCTAATTTCTGCCTTTATATTAACATTTGCTTTACATACTTGGGTGGTTTTATGTTGGTTGTGTATATATTTACAGTTGTTATGTCCCCTTCTTGGATTGACCTCTTTAAAATTATGCAATATCCTTCTTTGTCTCTTACATTCTTTGTTTTGAAGTCTATTTTTGTGTTATAGGAGTATTACTACCCCAGTTTTCTTTTTTATTTGTGAAGACTACCTTTTCCCATCCCTTCACTTGTGGTCTGTGTGTCTTTGATCTAAAGTGACTCTCTTGTAAGCCGCATGTAGCGTTTTTTAAATTCATTCTGCCACCCTGTGTTTTGACTGGAGCATTTTTGTCCATTTACATTTAGAGTAATTATTAACAGATATGTGCTTATTGCCATTTTTGTTGTTCTCCACTGTTCCTTTCTTCTTGATCTCTTTCCTTTAGATTTGCTGGTTTTGTTTAGTGTTTTGGTTGGATCCTCTACTCTTCCTTTTGAGTGAATTTTTGTATGTTTTTGGTTTGTGGTTACCAGGAAGTTCATATATATGTCCACCTCTTATAGCAATCTGCTTTAAGCTGATGGGCACTTAAGTTCAATTGAATTCTAAAAGAACTATTTTTACTGCCTCCTCCACTCTTTTTTGACATCATGCTTTCTGTCTTTGTGTTATCTCTGATCAATTATTGTAGTTAATTTAATTTTACTACTATTGTCTTTAAACCTTTGTATTAGCTTTTTAAGTAGTTGATCCACTGTGATTATAATACTGGGTTGACCCACAAGTCTGTTTGTTTCTGTAAGATGGCTCTTGGCACTTAGTTGTCTTGAACTTCATTTGAAACAATTTTGTTAGATTGTATTGTGACAGCTGTCATATCAGTGTGCATTTAAAAAATTACCAAAATTGGTTACTTTTTGTGCAGCCATTTTAATACTGAAGATGGAATATGCAAAATTTTTGCCGTGTTATAATTTATTATTTCAAGAAAGGTAAAAATGCAACTGAAATGCGAAAAAGAAAAAGATTTGTGCAGTGAATGGAGAAGGTTGCTGTGACTGATGGAACGTGTCAAAAGTGATTTGTGAAGTTTGGTGCTAGAGATTCCTTGCTGGATGATGCTCCACAGTCCAGTAAACCAGTTGAAGTTGATAGCAATCAAACTGAGATGTTAATTGAGAACAATCAACATTATATACCACATGGGAGATAGCCGACTATCTCTTTAGGCTCGTCTTGTTTGAAACTCTCTGTGCTTCCTGGACCTGGATTTCTGTTTCCTTCCCCAGATTAGAAAAGTTTTCAGACAGTATTTCTTCACATACTTTCTGCTACTTTTTATCTCCTTTCTGCTGGAAACTCTCCAATGTGAATATAAAGATGCTTGGTGTAATCCCAGTGTTCTCTTGTATTTTAAAAAAAATTTCATTTTGCTGTTTTGATTGGGTGATTTCCACTATTGTCTTCCTGGTTGCTAACCTGTATTAACTAATTTGCTGTCTCACAGTCTTGAAAGAGTGGTCTCTGCGTAAACTGAACAGTTTTGGCAAGCTGGTTATAACTGGGATGGGCATGTGCATTGCAGGTGGGGCAGCCTGTTGTGTGTGTGTGCTTCCTTCCAATTAGAACGGTTGCCGTTCTCACTGGATGGGGTCGTCTGATGTAGATGAGGCTGGTGGGTGCGCTTTTGGTGTGGCCTGTTGCTTTAAATATCTGTGATCCATTTATATAACCTTCGTACTAGCTTTTTAAGTGGTTGATTCACTGTGATTATAGTACTGGGTTGACCCACAGTCCGTTTGTTTCTGTAAGATGGCTCCTGGAAGAGCACCTGCGCAGGCTGCTTTGCCTGCATCTTAACACCCCACCAGCTCCACCTCCCTCTCCAGGCGAGGCAGGCCTGTGTGCACACAGCTGCACTTTGTTAGTTCTGTTCCCGTTCAGGCAGTGCAGCTCCTCATGTCCTGCCTCTTTAATTGTCTCCTGGCAGACCAGGGTCTAGGTAGGGTCACTCTGCATCTCAGTATCACACTAGCTCTGCCCTTTCTCCAGGTGGGACAGCCTTGTGCACAGCAGCACCCCACCGGCTCCACGGGGGGCAGCCTTGTGGGTGGGTATTGCAAAGTTTTGCTAGCTCTGCACTTTCTTTGGGTTGGGTAGTCCTACATGTGAGTATGACAGCATTTTGCTAGCTCCACACTCCCTGGGAGGGTCAATTCTACATGAACACACGGTTGCCCCACTATTTCATACCTTCTCTGGACAGAATAGCCTGCAGATGGATACCACAGCATTTTGCTAGCTCTTCACTCTCTCCAGGTGGACAAGCCCATGTGTGCATAACCCAGTGGGTGCACAAAGCAGCACCATGCTGTACCTACTGGAGTTGTTAGCTCTAGCTGGCTGGGGACACTCAGGTCAGCCAGAGTACCTGGATGGGGCTTGCGCCTGCTATCCATGTTCAGGATAAATGTAAACAACAGCATTCACCAGTTCCTCCAGTCCAGGGTTGTTCCCTCAGCTCCTGGAGAGCTGTGGTTCTCCAACCTTCTCTATGTGGTCCCTCTCTTTTGCTTGTTGTGCAGAAGCTGGTAAACTGACTCACAGGTGTACATTTGACGTGTTCTTGGGAGACAGTGAGCTCAGTCAGCAGCCACTATATTGGCCCAGCCTGTGGTCATGTTTTAATCCACTCTTATCAGTTTCTTTTAATTGGTGTGTTTAGACCAGGGGTCCCCAACCCCAGGGCCACAGAGCAGTACCAGCCTGTGGCTTGTTAGGAACTGGGCCACACAGCAGGAGTGGAGCAGTGGGCAAGCCAATGAAGCTCTGCTCACATGACCGCCTGAGCTCTGCCTCCTGTCTCCCTCCCCGCACCTCTGTCCGTGGAAAAACTGTCTTCCATGAAACTGGTCCCTGGTGCCAAAAACCTTGGGGACTGCTGGTATAGGCCATTTACATTTAATGTAATGACTGGCATATTATTGCTTAAGCTGGCAATTTCAGTTTTTTGTTTTCTGTTTGTTTCGTATTTCTTTTTCCTGACTTCCTGTGGGTTGCTTAAACATTCTTTTAGTCCTATTGCTCTCCTTCATTTACAATATAGTTGTTTCAGATACTTGCTCTGTATACATTTGAAACTACTTAAAACACTATATTTTTTCAATTAAAACAATTCAGAAAACTCTCAAGAAGAAAAGTCCACTGTGTTTATCTACATCTTTGCTATGTCTGTTGTTCTTCCTGATGTTCCAAGAATTCTTTTTTAAGCATTTCCTTTTTGTTTAGACAAATTCTCTTGTCTTCCTCTGAGAATGTCTTCATTTTTCCATTTTGAAAAAAGTGTTTTCTCTGGGTATAGAATTCTAGGTTAATAGTTCACTACTTTGAACATTTGAAAATTGTAGTGCGACTTTCTTCTGGCTTGCATGGTTTCATATAAGAAATCCAAACTCTCCCTTTTGTTTTCCACCTGTAGGTAAGGTGTCATTTCTGTCTCGGACAAGATTTTTTGACTTTAATGTGTCTTGGCATGAAGCTCTTTTGGTTTATCTTGTTTAAGATTTCCTCACCTTCTTGAATCTATAGATTATGTCTTTTGCTAAACACAGAAAGCTTTAACCATATTTTTTCAGGTTCTTTTCCAGCCCTACCCTAATTTCTCCTCGTCTTCCAGGTCTGTAATGACACAAATGTGGGATTTTTAGTTATATCCTAGGGGTCCCTGAGGTTTTGTTCTATTTTTCCCCCATTTCATAACTTCTGTGTTATTCAGACAGCGTAATTGCTGCTGCTCTGTCCCCTCTGTTCTGCTGTTGGGCCTATCCATTGAGTTTTTATTTCAGGTACTATACTTCTGAGTTGTAAAATTTCCATTTCCTTCTTGGAATCTGTTTATTCATTTGTCAACAAATATTTTCATAATTGTTAACGTGAAAATATAAAATTTGCCATTTTAATCATTTTTATCTGTACATTTCAGGGACATTAAGTACACTCACACTGCTGTGCAAATATCATCCACCATCTGTCTCCTGACCTTTTTCTTCTTTCCAACTGAAACTTCATTCTCCATACCAATAACTTCCCGAACATACATCTCTCCAGCTTTTGACAACCACCATTCTATTTTCTGTCTTTGAATGTGACTAAGTACCTCGTATAAGTAGAATCATAGAATATTTGTCCTTCGTGTTTGGCTTACTTCACTTAGCATAGTATCTTCCAGGCTCATCCATATTGTAGCAAGTGTCAGAATTTCATTCCTTCCTAAGGCTGAATATTCCATTGTATGTATATACCATATTTCATTTATTCAGTCATCCATCAATAGACCTTTGTTTTTTTTTATTCCACCTTTTGATTATTGTGAATAATGCCACTATGAATATATGGTTCTGGTTGTACAAATATCTACTCGAGTCCCTGCTTTTAGTTATTTTGGATATATACATGGAATTGATGGACCACATGATAATTTTATGTTTAATTTTTTGAGGAACCACCATAGTGTTTTCCACAGTGGCTATACATTTTATATTCCCTCCAGCAATGCACATGGCTTCCATTATCTCTACATTCTCACTAACATTTTTAAAAAATAATAGCCATCCTAATGGGTATGAGGTGGTATATTATTGTGATTTTGATATGCTTTTCCCTAATGATTAGTGATGCTGGGGATCAGTGATGCTGGGGATCTTTTCATGTGCTCACTGTCCATTTTTATATATCTTCTTTGCAGAAATGTCTATTCAAGTCAATTGTCCATTTTTAAATCAGATTGTTTTTTTGTTGCACTGGAGGAGTATTAGACCAATTTGA
This sequence comes from Carollia perspicillata, assembly GCA_004027735.1. Classification (NCBI taxonomy): domain Eukaryota; kingdom Metazoa; phylum Chordata; class Mammalia; order Chiroptera; family Phyllostomidae; genus Carollia; species Carollia perspicillata. The sequence goes on along the minus strand of PVKM010006863.1, from coordinate 32,500 downwards.
CCTGATAGACATTTATAGTGTATTTCATCCAATCACTGAAGATTACACATTTTTCTCAAGTGCACATGGAATATTTTCTAGGATATATCACACACTAGGCCACAAAACAAGCCTCAGTAAAATCAAAAAGACTGCAATTATATCAAGCGTATTTTCTGATCTCAATAGCATGAAACTAGAAAGAAATCAACTACAGAAAGAAAACTGTAAAAACTCAAAAATATGTGGAGATTAAACAACATGCTTTGAAACAAGCAACAGATCAAACAGGAAATGAAAATAAGAACACAAACTTACAAAATGTATGGGATGCAGCAAAAGTGGTTATGTGAAGAAAGTCTATAGCTCTACAGGCCTACCTCAAGAAGCAAGAAAAATCTGAAATAAACAGTCTAAATTTATCCCTAAAGAAACTAGAAAAAGAAGGACAAACAAAACCCAAAGTAAGTAGAAGGAAGGAAATAATAAAGATCAGAGTCAAAATAAATCGAATAGAAAAGATAATTGAACTAAGAGCTGGATCTTTGAAAGGATAAACAAAATTATAAGCCTCTAGCAAGACTCATCAAGCAAAAGAGATTATAAATAAAACCAATGATAAAAGATTATAACTGATCACAAAAATAAAAGAACCATTAAAGAATACTATGAACAAGTGTAATATATGCCAACAAACTGTACAATCCAGAATATATAAATTTCTATAAACACACAATCTTCCAAGAGTAAACCAGGAAGAAACAGAATCTAAACAGACCAAATTACTAGCAATGAAATTGAAGCAGTATCAAAAAACTCCCCACAAAAAACTTCCCCAAGGTGGGGTGGACTGGGATGGGAGTAAAAGACAGAAAACTACTTGAACAACAATTAAAATAAAAATTAAAAAAAAAAAAAGCTGGGTGACTCCAAAAAATAAACTCCCCCCAAACTCAAGCCTAGGACCAGAGATGACTTTTGTACCTTTTCTTCTCAAACCATTCCATTCCAAAAAACTGAAAAGGAAGAAACACTTTCAAACTTATCCTTTGAGACCAGCATTACCCGGATACCAAAAACCAGGCAGAGACACTAGAATAAAAAAATTACAAGCCAATATCCCTGAAGAACACAGATGCCAACATTCTCAACAAAATACAGGTGCCAACATTCTCAACAAAATACAGGCAAACTAAATTCAACAGTATATTAAAAAGACATCATCTCAACAGTATATTAAAAAGACATCATCAAGTGGGATTTATACCTGATATGCAAGGTTGGTTCAACATCCACAAGTGCAAGGTTGGTTCAACATCCACAAAACAATTTGATTAATCACATCAACAAAACCAAGAATAAAAATCATGATTCTCTCATGAGAAGCAGAAAAAGCATTTGACAAAATTCAATATCTATCTATGATAAAAACTCTCAATGAAGTGGGTATAGGCTGTGAAATACAAATACCATATCATCTTAACCAACTATAAGTGGAACCATATCATCTTACCTACTATAAGTGGAACCTAATGAACAAAACAAAACAGAACTAGATACATGGATATAAGGAACAAACTGATAGTGACCAGAGGGGAGAGGAAAGAGGGATAATGGGGGAATAAAGGGGGAAGCTCTAAAAACAAAAAAGGAAAACTTACCTCAACTTGAAAAAGGGTATATATGACAAGCGGGCAGCTAACATCATACTCAATGGTGAAAAGATGAAAGCTTTTCCTCTCAGATCAGGAACAAGACAAGGATGACCACTCTCACCACTACCATTCAATATAGTATTGGAAGTCCTAGCCACAGCAATCAGACAAGAGAAAGAAATAAAAGACATCCAAATTGGAAAGGAAGAAGTAAAATTGTCACTATTTGCAGATGACAGGACACTATAGAAAACCTAGAGGACCCAGTAAAGAAGCAGAATATAAAATTAATATATAGAAATCCACTGTGTTCCTATATACTAATAATCAGAAGGAGAAATTAAGAAACCAATTCCATTTACAATTGCATCAAAAGAATAAAATCCCTAGGAATAAGTTTAACCACAGAAATGAAAGACCTACACTCTCAAAACTATAAGACACTGAAGAAAAAACTGAAGAGGACATAAATAAATGGAAGGATATATTGTACTTATGGACTAGAAAGATTAATATTATGAAAATAAACATACAACCCAAAGCAATCTACAGATTCAACCCAATTCCTATGAAAATACCAATGACATTCTTCTCAGAACAAAAAAAAATTCTAGTATTTATATGGAACCACCAAAGACCACCAATATTCATAGCATTCTTAAGAAGAATAAAATTGGAGGTATCTTGGTGCCTGTTTTCAAAGTATACTACAAAGTTATAATAATCAAAGCAGTATGGTCCTACACAAAAACAGACACACAGATCAATGGAACAGAATGGAGAGCTCAGAAATAAATCCTCAATTATACTGTGAATTAAGGAGGTAATAATATACAATAGTATAATGACAAACCAGTCACCAAGTGGTGCTGGGAAAACTGGACAGATACATGGAGAAAACTGAAAAGACCACCCTTATAACATATACAAAAATAAACTCAAAATAGATTAAATACTTAAATGTAAGACCTACAATCATAAAACTCCTAGAAAAAACATAGGTAGTAAACTATTTGATATCAGTGTGAGAACTATCTTTTCAGATATTTCCCCTCAAGCAAAGGAAACAAAAGCAAAAATAAACAAATGGAACTTCATCAAGCTAAAAAGCTTTTGCACAGTGAAGGAAACAATCTAAGAAGTGAAAAGACAACCTACTGAATGAAAGAATTCATAAAAGATATATCCAAGGGGTTGACATCCGAAATATTTGAGACTCACACTACTTAGCAACAACAAAAATAAACAACCTAATTAAAAATAGACAAAGGACATGAAGATATTTTTTCAAAGAAGACATATAATACAGATGGCCAACAGACAAACGAAAAGAGGCTGAACATCACTAATCATCAGGGAAATGTAAAACAGTGAGATATCACTCATACCAGTAAAAATGGCTGTTATAAAAAGCCAACCTGTGTTGCCAAGGATGTGGAGAAAAGGGAACCCTGTGTACTACTGCAAATTAGTGTAGCCACTATGGACAATAGTATGAAGATTCCTCAAAAAACTAAAAATAGATTTACCACACAATCAAGCAATTCTACCTCTGGGTATTTAGCTGAAGAAAATAAAAACACTAATTCAAAAATATAAATGCACCCATATTGACACTTCTGGTCAAGATGGCAATGCAGGTAAACATGGTACTCAAAACCTCCCACAAACATATCAAAAATACAATTAAACTACAGAACAATCATTGTGAAGAACCACCTGAAATCTAGCTGAACAGAAGTCCTACAACAAAGGATATAAAGAAGAAGCCACATCTACACTGAGCATGCAGGTGGGCCCCATATCTGAGTTTCCATCAAGCTGGTTTTCACTGTTCGCCCCATCAAGGTGATTCCCTGAGACTCCGTCCCACCAACTTAGGGCCACCCAAGCTGATATAAGTGGCTTTTCCATACAAATGGCCTGTCTTGACTCATGCTTCAGACTTTACTAAAATCTCTTAAATAAGCAGCACCTGGCCTCAGCATGCTCCACACCACTTGCTAAGTGGCCCCAGGCCCAGCATTGGCAGCAGCCTGTCTTGGTTTGCAGCATGGCCTCTCTTCTGCAGCTCCAGGCCCAGCACAAGTAGCAGACACCTGCACATCACTTTGTAGATCATGATGGATGGCCCCAGAACAAGTGCACCCACCGGACTCCTCAGACTACACTGAAGCACCACCCTACCACCTCGACAAACATCACACTCAAGGGCAGACTCAGTGGGAAATAGCCCCACTGAAGTAAGTCCTGATTAGTGGGATGGGCCCTGCACAGCTAATTCTCCATGGTAGTTGCAGCCAGTCCTTGTAGCTGATTGACCTAGGGGTAAATTCCCTTCCATTGACAGGCCAATAGCCATCAAAGCTTAACTACGTCATGAGGTTACATATAGCCCACACAGGGGGGCATACCTGGATGGCTTAGCTTGGTTGAACAAAGAAGCTGTGCCACTGGACAGCACAGGGCACTTACTACATTAGGCCACTCTACCAAGCCTGGGAGACGTAGCAGCTCTACCTAATACATAGAAATAAACACAGGGAGGCTGCCAAGATGAAAAGACAAATAATCATGGCCCAAATGAAAGAAGAGAACAAAACTTCAGAAAAAGAGCTAAACAAAATACAGACAAGAAAGATACTAGAACAGAGTTCAAAACACTGGCTAAGGATGCTAAAAAAACTAAGGGGAAGAGATGAACTCAGAACTTCAACGGCATTAAAAAAATCACATGGAAACCATGAAAAAGAACCACTCAGAAATGAAGGATACGCTAACTGAAATTAATAATTTACAGAGAATCAACAGTAAAGTAGATGAAACTGAGAATCACATTAGTTATATTAGTTTCTAGAGAAAGCAGTGATTCAAAATATAAGGAAGCACAAAACACTCAATCAAGATAGCAAAAGGGAAAAAGAAAGACGATCATGTAAAGAGTCTCTGGGACAACTTCAAGCACACCAACATTCACATCACGGGTGGTGATGGGGTGCTGGAAGGTGAGGAGAGAGAGCAAGAAATTGAAAACCTATTTGAAAAAATAATGACAGGAAACTTTCCTGACTTGGTGAAGGAAATAGACATACAAATCCAGGAAGCACAGAGAGACCCAAACAAGATGAACCCAAAGAGGCCCACACCAAGCCACACAATAATTAAAATGCCAAAGTTTGAAGACAAGGAGAGAATCTTAAAAGCAGCAAGAGAAAAGCAGTTAGTTATCTACAAGGAAGCTTTCATAAAACTGTCAGCTTATTTCTCAACAGAAACTTTGTAGGCCAGAAGGGATTGGCAACAAATATTCAAAGTGTAAGGACCTACAACCAATATTACTATATCAAGCATGGCTATTATTTAGAATCAAAGGACAGAAAATGTGCTTCTCAAACAAGAAAAAGCTAAAGGAGTTCATCACCACCAAACCTGCATTACATGAAATGTTGAAGGGTCTTTCTGAAGAGGAGGAGGGGGAAGGAGAGGGGGAGGAGGAGAAGAGAAAGGAGAAATATGAACAATAAAATGTCAAGAAATACATATCTATCAACAACTGAATCTAAAATACAAAATAAAAGAACAAGCAGAATAGACAGACTCATGGATACAGAGAACATTCTGATGGCTGCCAGATGGAAGAGAGCTTGGGCAGTTGTGTGAACAGGATGAAGGGATAAAGCAGCACACATTGGTAATAACCGAACAGTCATGGAGATGTAAAGTAGAGCACAGGGAATAGAGTCAACAGTATGCTAATAACTATATATGGTGGCAGATGGGTACCAGATTTATCAGGATGATTACTTACTATGTTACATAATGTCTAATCACTGGGGTATCTACCTGAAACTAATATTGCATGTCAACTATAACTGGAAAATAAAAATAATTAAAAAATGCACCCCTATGTTCACTGCAGCATTATTTACAAAAGCCAAAATATGGAAGCAATCCAGGTGCCCAGTGATTATAGAAAAGGATAATCAATGGATAAAAAAGATGTATTTATACACAATGAAATATTATATAGTAATAAAAAAGAATGAAATCTTGCCATTTCTGAAAACATGGATGGACTTAGATGGTATTATACTAAGTGAAGTAAGTCAGAGAAAGGCAAAATACTGTATGGTTCCCCTTATATGTGGAATCTAAAAATAATAAAAAAGAAAAGAAAAACAGAAAAAAAGGAAGAAAGAAAGAAAAAAAAAAGAAAAGAAAAGAAAGGCACAGATGGGTAACCAGAAGGGAAAGTGTATGAAAAAGGTGAAGGGAATATAATCAATAGTAGTGTGATAAGTTTACACAGTGAAAGATCACATTGTAAGATATAAAAATATTGAATGACTCTACTGTATACTTGAAACTAATATAACTAATATGATATTGTATACCAACCATACTTAAAACAAAAAGCATATGACCCAACAATATGCTCTCTATACTTCAAATATGAAAGAACAGACTGAAACTGAAAGGGTGGACAAAGGGGGTTTGTTATTCAAAGAAAGGCAGGAGTAGTTATTTCATTATTAGCTAAAGTAGTCTTCAAGCAAAGAAAATGATCAGAGACAGGGGGGGACATTACATAAAGGTAGAAAGGTCAACCCACCAGGAAAGAATAGCAATCCTAAAAGTTTTGTGTACCTACCAACAGAGCTACAAAATATGTGAAGCAAAAACTGAGAGGACTGAAAGAGAAATGGATACACCCACCACTGTAGCTGAAGACTTCACCGCTCCTCTCTTTAGTCAGAAAATCAGCAAGAATGCAGAAAACTCAACACTACTACCAACCAAAAGGATCCAGTTGGCATTTAAAGAACACTCTACCCATTAATAGCAGAAAAACATATTCTTTTCAATTTTCCATGGAACATATACCAAATGATGTCACTGACTTCTTAAATTCCTTAGCTAATATGGCATGCAATATCAGAACTTGATCTTTATATAAAATAATATTTTAAGGTTGATGAAACTTATATGTATTGATTTTTAACCTTGACTTTGCCTATATTTGCTATATGATGAAACTTATATGTATTGATTTTTAACCTTGACTTTGCCTATATTTGCTATATGATATTTTTTATTATTGTAAGAATCTTTTGGGAATATTTTCAAGGTAAAAGTAATCCAGATTGGATCCAAGATGGCGGAGGAGTAAGTGGAAGGTACACTAACTTCCTCCCAGGACCAGTTTGGAATTACAACTAAATTGTAGAGAAATCATCCTTTTAACTACAGATAAACATAAAGAACTACTTCACCAACATAAGACTGGTAGGGAGTGTGGAGGAGGCTCAAGAGGGCAGAAGCTGAGGTCATCCATGGAGGATGGCCTCCCATGGGCAGAAGCTAAAATTTCAGAGGGATATTTCAGGGGTGAGAGGGCATAGAAGAACATACAGTCTTCCAAAACTAAATCAGAAAGAATTAGAGAATCTGAATACACAGACTACACCAACTGAAATTGAAGAAATAATTTTAAAAGTCCCAACAAAAAAAAAAGCCCTGGACCAGATGTCTTCAAAGGAGAAGTTTACCAAACATTCCAAGAAGAACTAACACCTCTTTTTCTCAAACTATTTCATAAAATTCAAGACAAGGGAAGGGTCCCAAACTTATTTTATGAGGCCAGCATTATCCTAAATCCAAAACCAGATAAAGACCCTACAAAGAAAGAAATTATAGAAAAGAAATTATAGGCCAATATCCCTGATGAACACAGATGCTAAAATGCTCAAAAAAATATTAGCAAACCGAAAACAGCAATGCATCAAAAAGATCATACACTGTGATCAAGTGAGATTTATTCTAGGAGTGCAAGGTTGGTACAACATTCCCAAGTCAAAAAATGTGATACTTTACATAAGAGAATCCCAAAGATTTTACCAAGAAACTACTGGGACAGATTAATGAATTTAGCAAAGTAGCAGGATACAAAATTAATATCCAGAAATCAGATGCATTTTTATATGCCAACAACAAACTAATAGAAAATGAAAATAGGGCAACAATCTCATTCACAATTGCTTCTAGAAGAATAAAATACCTAGGAATAAACCTAACCAAGGATATAAAAGACCTGTATTTGGAAAATTATAAGCCACTGAAGGAAGAAATTGAAGGAGATACAAATGAGATACCATATTCATGGACAGGAAGAATTAACATCATTAAAATATTTACACCACTCAAAGTAATCTATAGATTCAGTGCAATTCCTATCAAGATTCCAATGATATATTTCACTGAACTAGGACAAACATTTCAAAAATTTATATGGAACCACAAAAGGCCCTGCATAGCAACGGTGATCCTGAGAAAGAAGAACGAAGTTGGAGGAATCACACTACTTAATATAAAATTCTACTACAAGGCCATAGCAATCAAAGCAGCATGGTACTGGCATAACGACAGACACACAGGTCAATGGATCAGCACCAAGAGTCCAGAAATAAATCCTCATCTTTATAGTCAATATTCAGTAGAGGAAGCAAACATATACAATGAACTAATGATAGTTTATTCAATAAATGGTGTATGGAAAATTGAACAGAACCGATACATGCAGAAAAAGGAAACTAGACCATCTTTGTATAGCACACATAGGAATAAATTCAATATGGATCAAAGACTTAAATGTTAGACCTGAAACCATAAAAATTGTAGAAGAAAACATAGGCAGCAAAATCCTGGACATTGCCCAGAGCAGTATTTTATCAGATATATCTCCCCAGGCAAGAGAAACAAAAGAAAATATAAACAATTGGGACTACATTTTTGCAAGGAAAAGAAATAATTAACAAAACAAAAGGAAAAGAAATAATTAACAAAACAAAAAAAGACACCCCAGAGAATGGGAGAACATATTTGCCAACACATCTGATAAGGGTTAATATCCAAAATTTATGAAGAACTTAGAAAATTCAACACCGAAACAAACAACCCAATTAAAAAATGGGAAAAGGACCTGAGAAGACACTGCTCCAAAGAGGATATACAGATGGTCAATTGACATATGAAGAGATGCTCAACATCACTAATCATCAGATTCAAATTAAAACCACAATGAGATATCATTTCACACCTGTCAGAATGGCCATCATTAATAAATCAACAAACCAGTGCTGGTGAACACGTGGAGAAAGGGGAGCCCGTTTGCACTGTTGGTGGGGATGCAGATCGGTGCAGCCACTGTGGAAAGCAGTGTGGAGATACCTCAAACAATTAAAAATGGATCTGCCTTTTGACACAGTGATCTCACTTCTGGGAATGTATCCAAATGAACCCAAAACACTAATTCAAAAGAACATAAGCACCCATATGTTCATTGCAGTGTTATTTATAATCGCTAAGATATGGAAGCAACCCAAGTATCCATCAGTAGATGAATGGATAAAACTAATACAGGACATTTATACAATGGAATATTACTCAGTTGTAAAAAAACAAGAAAAATTTTACCCTTTGCAATGGTAAGGATGGACCTAAAGCACATTATGCTAAGTGAAATAAGCCAGTCAGAGGAAGACAAATAGCATATGATTTCATTTATACGTGGAATCTAGTGAACAAACTGAACCAACAAGGAAAATAAAGACAGACTCATAGATGGAGAGCAGGATGACAGCTAAGGGCTGTGGGGGAGCTTAGGGGGCTGTACTGATTGAAGAAAAAGGACTCAAGGTCATGAACAACAGTGTGGTGATTGCTGGAGGGTGGGGATGATATAAGGGTACTAAATGGTAATGGAAAAAATATAATAAAGATTAAATAAAATAATAGTGATATTGTATGCCAATATACTTCAATAAAAAAGTTAACTGAAAAAATAAATAAAAGTAGTCCTATAACCTCCATAAACTAATTTGTAGTGCTTTTTTAATCCAAAGTTACCATTTACTATTATTATATATTTAATAATGTCAAACATACATTGATGGATAGAAACCAAATGATAAAGGAACACTTACCAGATCCCATGAGAGCACAGATCAGGACCATGGAATTATATTTGATTTCAGGAGCACTTCTCTCATCTGCTAGCAGTTTGTGTAAAATTTGTACAAGTTTAGCGCTTTCGATATCTTTCTCAGCAGTGCCTAGAACATAAAATAACTAAAGTAGCAGTTACAGCCACCCTGTATAAGCCTGGTACAATCTGTGCAAACACTGTTTCCTTTCCTAGAAACTGACCACATGAAACCTTCCAAAAGGAATATAAATAATAATGACCTGGACATAAGATATTAAATTCAGAAATTCTTTAAAAGAGGAGAGAGATAAATTTCAGCAAACATTTCAGGAGTTGAAGCTAAAATTTAGAATTAACATATTCCTTTTAATATGAAATAATTTAAAATCTTTTGTTAAACATATGAGTATACAAAACCAGAAAAGATGGTATAATGATATTATCATGGCCTGTCTTGTTTCTAGTTTCATCTACCTACTCGCACACATCCCAAATTACTACTGAGCAAAGTCTATAAATCACGTGATTTCCTCCGTATTTTCAGAATGCATCTTTAAGAAATAAAGAGTGTTATGTAATTCCTATAAAAATCCCAGCAGGATTTTCTATAAAAAACAGATGAGCTTGTATTAATAGTTACAAGAAAAGCCACAGGCCCTAGAAGAGGCAAACAATCTTGATTAAAAAGAATAATATAGGAGGATATTAAGTGGCTACTTGTTGCAAGCACAGTTATCAAGACAGTGTGGTATTGGTGGAGAGATACATAGATCATAGGAACTGAATACCAGGCCCTAGAAACAGATACACACATATCTGCTCAACTGGTCTTTGACAAAGGTTCAACATCTATGCAATGGAGGAAAGACAGCTTCTTCAGCGAATGCAGCTGGCAATTAGCCACAGTCAAAAAAGGAACCCTGACCCAAACCACACACCCTATACACATATTAACTCAAAGTGAATCACAAACTTAAGTGTAAAATGTAAAACTAAAACTTTAGAATATACAAAGAATTCTCAAAACTCAATAGTGAAATTTTTTTAAATGAGCAAAAGACAAATAGGCATTTTACCAAAGAATATATAAGATGGAAAATAAGTACATGGAAAGATGTTCAACATCATCACAATTAAAAAATGTAAATACAGGGCCCTGGCTGGCATAGCTCAGTGGATTGAGTGTGGGCCTGTGAACCAAAGGGTGGTGGTTCGATTCCCAGTCTAGGGCACATGCCTGGGTCGCAGGCCACGTCCCTAGTAGGGGGCATGCAAGAGGCAAGCACACATTGGTGTTTCTCTCCCTTTCTCCCTCCCTTCCCCACTCTCTAAAAATAAATAAATAAAATCTTTTAAAAAATGTAAATTAAAACCACAATGATATCTCTCTCATAGGTATCAGATCACTAAAATAAAAAAATACTGACAATGCCAAATGTTGGTGAGGATGCAGGCACTAATCACTTATATAGTAGCAGTGAGAATGTAAAGTGCTATAGCCACTCTAAAAGACAGTTTGACAGTTTCTTTAAAAATTAAACATGCAGTACCATATAACTCTGCACTGCACTCCTAGGCATTTATCCAAGACATAAAAATTTATGTTCAGATAACAACCTATACATGAATGTACACAGCAACTTTATTTTTAAAGCTTCAAACTATAATCAGCCCAAATGATGAATGGTCAAACAAACTGTGGTATGCACATACCATGGAATATTATTTAGCAATAAAAAATTACTGAGACACAAGACAAATCTGATGACTCTTTAAAGAAATTATGCTGGGCTAAAGAAGCCAATTCCAAAAGGTCACATATTATATGATTCTATTTATAGAACATTAAAAAAAATTTAGAAATGAAGGCCAGATTAGTGGTTTCCAGGGATCAGGAAAAGCATGGGAGGTAGGGGTAGAAGGTAGGTGAGTAATTATAAATGGAGGGATCCTTGTGGTATTGTAAGTATTCAGTATCTTGAGAGGTGGTAAATATACAAACCCACACATGTGAAAAAGGAGTATATAAAACCTAACATACATACAAATGAGTATAAGTAAAACTGGGGAAATCTAAATAAGATAGGCAAATTATATCAACTGTCAGAATTTATACTGTACATAGTTTTGCAAAATGTTACTACCATTGGGGGAAACTGGGCAAATTATACAAGGGCTCTTTCTTATATTTATTAAAACTGCAGGTAAATATGCAATTACTTATAAAAAAAGATAACTCTTTTTAAAAGATTTATTTATTTTTAGAGAGAGAGAAAGGGAAGGAGAAAGAAAGGGAGAGAAACATCAATGTGTGGTTGCCTCTTGCACGCCCCCTACTGGGGGCCTGGCTCACAACCCAGGCAAGTGCCCTGACTGAGAGTCGAACTGGTGACCCTTTGGTTCATAGTCCTGTGCTCAATCCACTGAGCTACATCAGCCAGGGAAAAAGATAGTTACTCTTAAAAATGTTGCTTTAGGCCCTGGCTGGTGTAGCTCAGTGGACTGAGCGTGGGCCTGCAAACCGAACAACCGTGGTTCAATTCCCAGTTAGGGCACATGCCTGGGTTGCAGGCCAGTTCCCAGCAGGGGATGCATGGGAGGCAACCCTACATTGGTATTTCTCTCCCTCTCTCCTTCCCTTCCCCTCTAAAGATAAATAAATGAAATCTTTTTTAAAAATGTTGCTTTAATGTTAGTCATGCTAAAAAAATTTCTAATGATTACTTCTTAATATCACATAGCCTGTAAGGGATTAAAACTGGAATACATGGTTTTCAAAGTGTGTGGTTTATTACAAACATAACATAGGCTTATTTTTCTATCTTAAGCTCAAGGAGCCTAGAAAACACTAGATAACAATTTTTAAAAAAGATATGTATTATTATTTTATATAGTTCTCTGGAAAGGTGACCAGATTCAGGCAAATGCTCAGCTATCAGGAAGCTGATAAAATTATACCTTGTTATGGCACAAAACCAGACTCGCCCCAGGCTGGGAGGTCAAGAATACTCTGAAAATGCTGTGATATTTTAAGCCATTAAAATTAGGCTATGGACCCAGTTTGGCAGTCAATGTCTTCCCCAACTCCCACCCCTCCATCACAGCTGCCACCTTTAAAGGTATGTGGACTTCCAGACTGACTCATATAATCTGCTCAACCATGTGGGAAATCACAGGTCAAGCCAGAACTCAAACTGACCTCCACAGCCTCTCTAGCTACAAACCAAAGTCACTGAGAGTAAGCATGCATTGTCTTGAAGTTCTTCTATCTTTAAAATTCAAAAAGTTTGCCCTGGCTCGTGTGGCTCAGTGGATTGAGTGCCTGCCTGCAAACAAAAGGGTTGCTGGTTCTATTCTCCATCAGGGCACATGCCCTGATGGGTTGCATGCCAGGTCCCCTGTTAGGGGTGTGTGTGAGGCAACTGATCTATGTATCTCTTGCACATCGATGTTTCTCTCTCTCTCCCCCTCCCCTCTCTCTAAAAATAAATAAAATCTTTAAAAAAATGCAAAAAAAATTTACATCCAACCTATACTATTATTTAAAAAACTATACATTATTTTAAAATTCACAACCCTTTAAGAGGCAAAAATCCAAATTTCTCCTACCCCAAATATAAGCAAATCTGACACTGAAAGAATATATACCGTGTTTATCTTTTGACTTCTCTTTCCTGGGATAGGGGTTGGTGGGTCTACTTTGCCCAGTGTGCAAATTATGGACATAAATCATCAGTGGAAATTAAGAGGTGATCACTTCACATGATTTACACAAAATACTTTGAACGGAACAGGGCATTAAGTATGCTCCTCCTTTGGGTAAGGCAGCCTCAGGCCTTAACCACAGGCCATGAGACAGTATTTGTCCCCAGCAGACTACAACAGAGACTGGCTCCTAAGACAAAGGTTGCTATCCATAAGCTAGATGTCTATGAGCTAGTTTCTCAGGAAGAATCTGACCAACAGGATGCTGTATGCTGCAAGAAAGACACTAAATGAATTATTTAAATTGTTTTTGGAGAATTCTGAATGTAAAACACACAGAAGAGTGATACAGAAGGTGAGAATTTAAAATGAAGGCAATGCTATGAAGCAACAGGAGCCATGGTGATAGATTAGCAAGAGGGAATTTAGCAGCCGAGATAGAAGAGGTCTGGGTCATTAGAAAAGTAGCAAAACCCAAACTTGTAGTTGTTGCATTCCAAAAACTGTTTCATTTCTCTGTGAGGCTTGCCGGAAGAAAATGTTTTCTGTATTCCCCAAGTGCTTCTAACTTGAGATAACATTTAAGAGTCAAACTAACCTTAAAGTATTACCCTAAAAGTAATTACCCAAAAGCACAATCAGAAGGGATAGTGGTGGTAACAATCTGTAGACTATGATTTTCATATACTTACATACAGGTACAGGCAGACATTGGCAAAATGATTCTAGTCAAGATTGTGTCGGACTTCTATGCCACTCCTGTGCTTCGTTTTATCCAATATAAAAATAGGAGAAAATAAGTTTGTCACTAGGGTACTTACCCAATTCTAAAGCTGCTATTAGTGCCAAAGCAACAAGGGCTTCATTCTGCATTATTACATGTTCACTAGTTGCCATGGTAACTAGGTGCTTGATGCCACCACTCTGTACAATGGTTTTAATTACATCCTACAATAAATAAATATCTCAGAATTATAAACTTTAATTTTAAACACAAAGAAACTGCATTATAATCAGTCAGTTCACTGTTGAGTGGTTTTCTGACACTGTCCTGTATGAATCATTACATTTAATAATTTTTTTCTTCATAGAAGAAAAAGCTTTTAGCTTTCAATAAATTCATCAAAAGTTGACAACTTTAAATTACCTGAGTGAAAAAGACCATTGCAGTTCATATCAAGAAACAGAGTCCCAGAAGCTACAAAAGTCAAAGAAACACAAGTGCCACTGGCCCAAGTGTTGACTCACCACAACATTGACAAAAGAGAAAAAAACTTGTAATAGCAAAAATGTTTTTTTCTTCAATATTTTATTACAGCACCAGGTACTGTTCTCCCGGTGCTACAGGTAAAGTATTTTCTTTTTGGGGGTAGCATTTATCCTGTTGAAACCGACAAGACTGGATTACACACAAAGGGACTGAATAAATCCCACCATCAACACCGCCTTTGAGCAAATGACTGAACTTCTCTTGCACCTCAGTGACTTTATGTTGAGATAATGCAGGTGTACATCTCACCAGTTTCTGTGATAAGTATAGTTATGACATGAGAAGCACACATAGGAATATAGCAACAAAGGTCAGATGAAAAAATGGTCACATTTATTCCTAGTAACCATTTCTGTTTCTCAGGGGTTTCTTGCCTAAAAAATCTTGGATTAAATATAACTTAGTGGCAAGTCTCAATTAGAGCATATTTTTAAAGTAATTTTCTTTGCTTCCTTTCACTATTTTTAGTAATTTGAAGCTGGATATTTTAAGCTTCAGTGATATAAAACTAATTAGAAATATTTAAAAAATTAATTTGCTAAAGTATTTGAGGAAAGGATTCTATTATGCTTCCATCTATGTAAATTTTTAAGAGCAGTATTTATAGAAGTATGTTTGTTTTGAGACCAATCTTGTTTAGTAATCAAACATTCTAAATCAATGGGGTCTACCCTCACCCCCCTGGCTCAGTTGGGCATCATCCTGCAAAGTGAAAGGTCACTGGTTTGATTCCTGGTCAGGGCATGTGCCAGGATTGCAGGTTTGGTTCCCAGTCAGGCAGCCAATGGACATTTCTCTCCCTTTTGCACCCCCTTCCCCTCTCTCTAAAAGTAAATAAATAAAATCTTCAAAAAATTGATTTAATTAAATCAACGGAGTCCAAGTACTGAGTGTTTATGGCAGCTATGTTCCTGTGCTAATTAAGTCTTTTCCCACCAACCTTTTTTAGAAAGTGAGAAACTATCTTTTAAAACCTTTTCTAATTAAAAGAAAGCCTCCCAATATACTGCTTACTCAGTCGCAGTTTATTTGAAACTGATATAGAAATCTTAAAACTGGTAAAGATTTTTACAAAAATCACAAAGGAGCTTATTGAGTAAGGAAGACTAAAGAGATTCATAGATACGTAAGTCACACTGGAAAGGTTCCTGGACTGTCATTTCATTCTTTATTTTGTTATTTATCCTAAAAATCCACTGTATTGTAGGATAGGGAATGAGTGAAGGAAATTTGTGTATTAGAAACAAATAGCTTCCTCTTAAGTCCAAGCACAGCTTCTTTTCTGTCTCACATTTCTGCAACAGATATCTAAGTATTTCCTTTTAAAATGCCTGCCATCTTGGTTGCCCCACCCTGGCAATTACCTGTGGCTCAGCCCCACAAAATTTATAGGTACCTTTTCTACATAGGCCATATTACTAAAACAGGGAGTAAAGGCAACTCTACCTAACACACAGATACAAACACAGGGAGGCCACCAATTGAGGCAAAGAAATATGGCCCAAATGAAAGAACAGATCAAAACTCCAGAAAAAGGACTAAACAAAATGGAGATAATCAACCTATCAGATGCAGAGTCCAAAACACTGGTGATGAGGATGCTCGGAGAACTGATTGAGTACATTCACAAAATAAAGGAAGAAATGAAGGATACACTAAGTGAACTAAAGAAAAATCTATAGGGAACCAACAATGAAGGGAGGGAAGCTGGGGTTCAAATAAATTATTTAAAAACAAAAGGAAGAAATAAACATTCAACCAGAACAGAAAGGAGAAACAAGAACTCAAAAAGATGAGGAAAGGCTTAGGAACCTCCGGGACAACTTTAAATGTACTAATATTTGAATCATAGGGGTGCCAAAAGGAGAAGAGGAAGAGCAACAAATTGAAAACTTATTTGAAAAAATAATGAAAGAAAACTTCCCTAATATGGTGAAGAAAATAGACGTCCAAGTTCAGGAAGCACAGAGTGTTCCAAATAAGCTGGACCCAAAGAGGACCACACCAAGACACATCATAATTAAAATACGAAAGGTTAAAGGTAAAGCAAGAATCTTAAAAGCAGCAAGAGAAAAGTAGACAGTTACCTAACAAAGGAGTGCCCATAAGACTATCAGCTGATTTCTCAAAAGAAACCTTGCAGAGGTTTCTGCAAGGAACTGGCAAGAAGAAACTGGCAAGAAGTATTCAAAGTGATGAAAAACAAGGACCTACATCCAAGATTACTCTATCCAGCAAAACTATCATTTAGAATGGAAGGGCAGATCAAGTGCTTCCCAAACAAGGTAAAGCTAAAGGAGTTCATTGTTGTCAAGCTCTTATTATGTGAAATGTTAAAGGGACTTATTTAATAAAAAGATCAAAACTATGAACAGTAAAATGACAACAAACTCACAACTATCAACAACTGCATCTAAAAAACAAAAACAAACTAAGCAAACCACAGAAGAGGAACAGAATCGGAGATATGGAGATCATTTGGAAGGTTATCAGCTGGGGGCATGGAGAGGGAGATTGGGTGAAAAAGTGTAGGGATTAAGAAGCATAATTGGTAGGTACAAAATAGACAGGGGGAGGTTAAGAATAGTATTAAGAAATAGAGAACTCAAAGAACTTATATGCACAACCCATGGACATGAACTAAGGGGTATATTGCTAGAAGGAAGGGGAGTACTGGATGGAGGAGGGGCAAAGAGGGAAAAATTGGGACAACTGTAATAGCATAATCAATAAAATATACTAAAAAAATGCCTGCTGCCTCTCCTCCCACTTCAATAAATATTTACTAAAAAGCTACTGTATGGAGCTGCTTTGCCTGATAGAATGAAGGATAAAAGACATATGAAGCATTGTACTTGTGTCATATGATGAAAAAGAATACGGAAAGCTACCCTGTATGGAGCAAGAATTATACATTGGACATGGTACCCCGGGTAGCTTACAGATATTAGCTCATTTTTATCTTCACAGAAAATCTCATTAGCTAGATATTATCTTTAGTTTGTAGATGAGAAAAATTGAAGCTCAGATTAAGTTGTGAAATTTGTCCAAAGTCAGTGATTAAGTGGTTAAGAAGTCAAGATTCAAATGTAGGTTCCTGTGCTTACTATTTGTAGTTTATACAGAAGTTTATGTACTGAATTTATCAATGAATCTTCCCCTTCTCCTCCTGAGAGATTCCAAGTTAACCTCTAAAACATCACCCCTTCCTTGACACCCAGGTACTGTTGGTACATCTTCTCTGCAGATGCACACAAGTGAAATGGTCAAAAGGATCACCTTAGAAAAAAGGTTATAAAAAATAAAAGGTACACAATCTAGACACTAAATCAGCAGCTGAACTGCTGGCCTGAGTTTTCATCATTGTGTTCCTTAAAATACTTATTTATTCATATACTCATTTAGTCAACAAATACCAGCCATGTGCCAAAGACATATAAGTGGACACTGTCATGAGAATGGATTTTGCCCAAGTGAGTTTTGAGTGTCAAATGCTACCCAGGTATCATTTACATTTCTAAGTACCAGTAGATAGCTTGGTTAGAGCCTAGCACAAAGATGTTTGACAGTGATGTTGGTAATGGTGATGCTAATGGCAGTAAAAATGTTAACAGCCGAGAGTAGCAACCTCCACTTACTGAATGCTTACTGTGTTCCAGGTACCAACACTGTACTCTGTATACGTGATCTCACTGAATCATCCTCACAGCACTCTCATGTAGGTATTATCCCAGTTTTTATATATTAAGATACTCAGATGTAAAGACACTTGATCAAGTAAACAGTGAAGATAAAATGTGAACTCATTCTGATTTGATTCCAAAGCCTTATTCTTAACTATTATGGTATAGCACAAAATAAAAAAGCTCAATCTTCAACTTTTTTTTCAGAATTTTTGATTAATTTATTTATATATAAATATAAAAAGGCCACTCAAATGTTTTTAGTGAATGACTTCCTCTGGTACTTACTTTTGATTTACTGTGTCGTATGAGGGCAGACAGCAGTCTGTTTGACTCCCCCATCACACCAGCATGATCTTTGGCTTCACACCATTCCACCAAACGCTCCACTAATTTAACATTCTTTCCCAGTTGTTCAGCAGCTTCTGCTATAGGGAAGAAGGTAAACCACCAAGGAATGAATCACTAATAGGCAATCAACTGAAATAACTGGTAAAGATGAAAGAGTGTAAAAATTATATGCTTCAAAACCACAACAGAATTTTATTAAAGCAAGAACTACAGATAGTCATCTGGCCTTTCCTAGAAACTTGTGATCTTTCATACAAAATACAAAAATAAGCAACTTCAAATTCTTTCAGGTCAGCCTGGTAGTCTATTAGTAAGTACTCTATCCAACTATAACAAAGGATTTTTAGAAAGGTCTCTAAGGAATCCATACAAAGGTTTTTCGAATTTAGAAGTGATTAATTCCAAAGAGTGGTTTTCATTGCTGTTTCTGTACACAGAAAATTGATCTCCCTGTTTGCAAAACAAATTAAAAAAAATTGACTGTCACTGTATTGAAACATTATGATTTTGAAGACGTGGTAAAAATGGGTATGGAATGCTAAAACGAAAACACTTAGGAAATGCTCATAAATCAACCTAGTGCTAGGATTATACATACTAATTAATAGAGGTGCCACAGTTTCCACTGAAAGTCAATTATAACAAGCATGGGAATAAATACACACATGGGTTCTAAAACCACCCTCTCTTCGACTTTATGTGCTGCTTATCTTTATGATTACATAGTTCTGAAAGCTAGAAACAAGTCCTTCAACTGGAGGAACATCGAAACTATGAAACCAAAATGCACCTTGAGAAAGCATTTCTTTTACCTTGTGCATCTATTAACATTCTTAATGTCCCCAGAAGTTTGAACTGAACTGGGGGCATTTCGGATTTAAGGAATTTCAAAACTGCCTCTGTGACCCCAGCTGATAACATCTTTGCTTTATTTACAACTAGAGAGAGAAAGAGAAGAAAAAAGAGACCATGGTTAAAATGCTGTTAGCATTCTTGATGGTAATTATTCAATTTAATACACATTTATTATGGGTCTTATTATCTTTAAGGCCCCATGTTTTATATTTTTCTATTTAAAAAAATCTTGCACCCTGTCTGTAAGAACATAACATACAAAATCAAACCTAACCTCAAAATACTTACTTAAATAATTTGTAAAGGAAATCTGACAATGTTGCCTTCTTGTTTACAAAAAATAAAATCCCTAAACTTAATGTTTCTTTTTACCGCTTGTTCTTGACCCTACTGTGATAAAACAGATGTTATAGATGTTACTAAACATCACCTGCTATGTGAACCAAACTAATTTCATACAGAGTTTATCTTCAGATAGTTATACTACTTCATCTAACCAGAAATTTATTTTTAGAAAGTAGAATAAAAGAACATTTTAAATCATCTCCTGGATTACTTCCCATGATAATGTAATTTCATGGCTCAAAAACTTTTAATCCAAAAGTACACATTAGGGCTATTTCTTAAAATTTAATCTTTATTGCATTTTTTCCCATTAGAATTTAGTCCCCTTTTACCCTCCTCCCCTCAACTATTTAAAAATTTTTTATGTCTGCTTGCAGGGAAAAAAACAACAACTTTAAAAGTCATTCTTTAGGGGATTCTGTTAATTGATACCATTATCTTACCTAAACTGAAGGTGCTTTAAAGAGCTTAACTATAAAATATGATACAAATCTTGGGAGTTCACAGAAGGTAATAGAGTTATTTGAATGATCTGAACAAAGGAAAAGACTATGCATAGTTGCAGAAAACTAATTTAACACATTATCTCCATTTACCAGTAAAAAATGTTAACAATTTGCAGACTTTTTTTTTCATGGTCAGGGCAGGTCTACAAGTTGCATAAAGTAAATACCTCAGCAAACAATGGATTTTATTTCTTACAGAGTTGCCTTTCATTCTTCAGTCTTACCTGGAATGGCCAGGTTTCTGAGGGCGCTTAGTGCTGCATGCTGGACCGTTACATTTCCATCTTCAACATGTCTGTCCAGTAAATCTGTAAGTTTTTCTACAATTCCATTGTCTACCATATGGATACAGTTTCCATCTGAACAAAACAAAGCCTTTTTTCATCCTCTGTACAAATATCAATAAATATTTTGTAATACTGATGCCTGACCATTATCTACATTAGTGAAAATGGAACCACAGGAAAACAGAATGAATTCTAACTCTCCCATCAGATTTATACATATTTTTTTACTAAGAAGTATGATTATAAGATTATTAAAATAGATAAAATATTAAAAATAAGAGAACTCTCTAACTTAACCTGATAATATATCAGATGAAAAAGCAGAAACCACAGGCTTAAATGTCCACCGATAGTGAAGTACGCCAGAGTTCTGCCCATGTTACAGAGACAGTATTTTACATTTTGTTTTCATAGCTGATACTTAATTTTTCAATGATACAGTTTTTGAAAGATTTATAAAAAAGGGACAATTAAAATGAACTGATATTTACCCTACATTTAGCTTTAACAATCATCAATATTTTTCAAGTTTTAAGTCCATCATTAAGGAGTTAGTGATGGTCCCCCAAAAGAATGGAGTGAAAATGGAATGTCACCTATTATAGTAACAGTTCATATTAAACACAAAAGCAGCCCCTATTTCCTACACATGGCATTAGTTTCTAGACTAATAGTAGGAGTGCCACACTTCAGAAATACACATGGTAGTCTGGTGCTTCTGAAATGTTAAGCTACATTAAATATTCTACCATAAACCAGAGAATTAGCCACATTTAAGTTTTGTATGTATAAAAGTATGAATTAAGGCACAATAACCCTACAATGAAAACTCAGATTATTAAACCCAAAATAAAGTCACCAGGCAAGACATACATCCTCTCAGATCAGATGTTTATTAGAATAGGACTCAAGTGTATCGATCTTTGAAGTGCAGAGTACTCAAAGGACTTCATGATCATTGTTCATGATCTCTAACGTACCAGAACCTAGCTGAATTGCCTAAAATACGTAACTTGTTGGTAAAGTCACTACAAATATTCAGATCTCTGAAAAATAATGTTAGCAGTACACATACATACTACATATGATTCTGAACTGTTCAGTTTTAGTACATGTAATGTCAAAGAAAAATACAGAACATCTAACTTTTAAAAATAAAACAATATGCTTACCATTTCTGGCAAAATTTGCAATTGCCAACGCTCCAGCAAGCTGTAGCTGGTGGTTATTTGATGGAATCCAGGATAGCACCCTTTGAAACACATTACCTTTTCCTCCTTCAAATAATTTTTGCATGGATTCATCTGGAGGTAAATAAAACAAACAGGTAAGAGAAAAAGAATTCTGAATAACAAATCCGTATTTCAAAATGAATGTCCAACTGGAAACTATATAATTTATAAGGGGAAAAGTAATGACTCTCCTTTAATAAATTTTTGGTAGAGACTGGACAAGAGACTTTAGAATTTTTCTAGTCTCAGTCCCAAGCAACCACCTGGCTTTTAGTCCTTGGGTGCCATAGCTGTCTCTTCTATATGACAGCTCTTTAAATATGAATGACAGCGAAGACTTCTCTTTTCCAGGTTTATTATCTCTAGTCCTCTCCATATGTTTACGATTTCAAACTCATCACATCAACAGGATTTAATGAGATAGGAAAATGAGGAAATGCCTGATATAGTATTCACAAAAGAGACAATAAATTTTTTAGAATCTGACAACCATGTTCTTTGGTTCGTATTCATTAGAACTTACCTCCAAGAAGTAATAAAACCATTAGATCTGATGCAGTTTTGAGCTCAGCAATATCGTCCTCTTTGTCACTATCCACTTTCTGTTGAACAATTTCCAGTAGACATTCTACCAGGCCTGCTTCGACCAGCTGTAGTTTAATAGCATCTGAAGAATGTGAAAAAAATGACCAAAACTTGATATGAAATACCAGTTCTGGGATAAGCAACTCATTATGAAGAAAGAAACCAAGAAAATGTGTCATTTAGATAACACACCTGCGAAGATTTAAGTTTCAAAAGGAAGTGTCTGACAGTACAGCCAAAATACAGAAAAGCTCTATTTCATTTTTGTATTTCAAAGTATGTTATATTTTACAATGTCTGACAGCACCTAAACAAACTGATTTTCAACTCTGAAGGTAAGTAATACCGTTCCATTGTTATTTCAATTATGCTCATATTTAAAAGTCAATACTATAGGATATCTCAAATTGTTTAAAGTAAAACACACATACCTATTTACATAAAGTTAAAATATATCCATTAATGGAATCTGCATACAAAGTTATTTAAAAGTAAAAAGCTATTAGTAAATTTTAAACTGTATCACAAGTATATTTGGACTCATATTTGCATAAATGTTTTCTTTCTAGGGCAGCTTGTTTTCTAAAATTTAAAAGTCATGTTTTCAAAAACAGCTTCAGGTTTTCATTAATTTAAAACTTCCTTGGGTGATGGATATATGGTGGTGGTTCATTACACTATATTCTCTGTACACATGAGTTGGTTTTAAAACTTCCATAATAAAAAGTGAAAGAGAAAAATAACTTTCAAGCTTTCTGATAGGTAACCAACAATATAAGGAATTTTAGAGACAGAATTTACATCCCAATTTTGAAAAATTATTTTCATAGCAAATTCTACTCCCATCTCAAGTCAGTTTTGTTTGTACTACCCTAATAACTTAAATAGTTTTTCATTACAGAACTTACATCACTGAAGGCTTTATGTGCGCATCCACATCTGTCTCTTCCATTAGAGCAGTTGTTATATAGAACTCATTCATCTTTGTATTTTGACCTAAACTGTCTTACCGAAATGCTTTGGGTATACCTAATACCATTTAGGGTAAATGCGGACAATTGACCTTAGGAATACATTTGCTACACAGAATTTTTAAAATTAAGTTTTATTTTTCAGTTGGATTCTATGTTAGTTATTGGTTTCTCTAAGCTATATATGCACACATCTATAGCAATGGTAGTTTTGCATTGTTATTTGAGAGAAACAAAGACTTTTTTTTTAATACTTAATTAAGACTTTTTCTTTCTGGCAATTTTAACATGTAAAAATTCATATTTTTTTACAGCAGAAGCAGAAATCAAGAAAAAAATCCCATTCGATAAAGCATAAGGAAAAATACAATACCTAGGAATAAACCTAACCAAGGAAGTAAAAGACCTGTATACAAAAAACTACACAATGCTGAAGAAAGAAATCAAGGAAGACACAAACAAATGGAAACATATA
Organism: Carollia perspicillata; assembly: GCA_004027735.1. Classification (NCBI taxonomy): domain Eukaryota; kingdom Metazoa; phylum Chordata; class Mammalia; order Chiroptera; family Phyllostomidae; genus Carollia; species Carollia perspicillata. The sequence goes on along the minus strand of PVKM010006863.1, from coordinate 8,617 downwards.
CCGTGTTCATGGATCAGAAGAATTAACATCATCAAAATGTCCATACTAGCCAAAGCAATTTACAGATTCAATGCAATATCTGTTAAAGTACTAATGGCATATTTCACAGACATAGTACAAACACTTCAAAAATTTATATGGAACCATAAGTGACCCTGAATAGCTGCTTCAATTCTGAAAAAGAAGAGCAAAGAATCACAATACCTGATACCAAACTGTATTACAAGGCCACTGTAATCAAAACTGCCTAGTACTGGCATAAAAACAGGCACATGGACCAGTGGAACAGAACAGAGAGCCCAGAAATAAACCCAAGTCTCCATGGCCAATTAATATTCACCAAAGGGGGCAGCAACATAAAATGGAATAAAGATAGCCTCTTCAACAAATGGTGTTGGGAGAACTGGACAGCTATGTGTAAAAAAAATGAAACTCGAGTACCAACTTACACCATACACAAAAATAAATTCAAGGTGGATAGAAGACTTTAATATAAGCCGGAACACCATTAAAGTCATAGAGGAGAACATAGGCAGGGAAATCTCAGATATTTCACACAGCAACATTTTTACTGATACGTCCCCTAGAGCCAGGGACATAAAGGAAAGAATACACAAATGGGATCTCATCAAAATAAAAAGCTTCTGCATGGCTAAAGAAAATAGCATTAAAATGAAAAGAGAACCAACTGTATGGGAAAACATATTTGCCAATGATACTTCAGACAAGGGTTTAATCTCCAAAATATGTAACGAACTCACACAACTTCATTCTAAGGAGACAAGCAACCCAATTAAAAAACGGACAAAGGACTTGAACAGACACTTCTCCAAGGAGGACATACAGAGGATCCAGAGACAAATGAAGAGATGCTCAATTTCGCTAGCTATCAGAGAAATGCAAATTAAAACCACAATGAGATACCACTTCACACTGGTCAGAATGGCCATTATAAACAAAGCAACAAACAAGAAGTGTTGGAGAGGTTGTGGAGGAAAGAGTACCCTAGTTCACTGTTGGTGGGATTGCAGACTGGTACAACCTCTGTGGAAAACAGTATGGAATTTTCTCAGAAAACTAAAAATGGATCTGCCTTTTGACTTAGCAATTCCACTGCTAGGATTATACCCTAAGAACCCAGAAACACCAATCCAAAAGAACCTATGAACCCCAATGTTCATAGCAGCAAAATTTACAATAGCCAAGTGCTGGAAGCAACCTAGATGCCCATCAGTAAATGAATGGATCAAAAAACTATGGTACATATACACAATGGAATTCTATGTGGCAGAAAGAAAGAAGGAGCTCCTACCCTATGCAACAGCATGGATGGAACTGGAAAGCATTATGCTAAGTGAAATAAGCCAGGTGGTGAAAGACAAATACCACATGATCTCACCTTTAACAGGAACCTAAACAACAAAACAAACAAACAAGCAAAATATAGCCAAAGACACTGAAATAGAGAACAGGCTGACAGTGTCCAGAGGGGAGAGAGGAGGGAATTTCAGGGGAAAAGGGGAAGGGTTTACAGAAACAAGTCTAAAAGACACATGGTCAAAAACTAGAGGGGGTGGAAATGGGAGGGAGGCGGGGAGGTCTGGGTGGGTGGGCTGGGATGGGATAGGAGTAAAAGATAGAAAACTGTATTTGAAAAACAATTAAAATAAAAAAAAATAAAAAATAAAAATAAACATAAATTTAGATTTTTTTTAAACCACAAGGGCCACTGATCTTTAGAATATTATCTCAGAAAACACAGAATATTCAACCTGGAATTTTTTTTAAAAGGTACATTTGCACTGTGCCATGCTGAAAGTAGGGCGTTTCCTTGGTTACAGAATACTAGGGTGTAGAAATGTGCAGTGACTAGAATGGAAAGCCATGATAAAAAGCCTAAAAAAACACTAAGAAACCTTGAATTATACAAAATCCTAATTGAAATGTTGGAATCACTTTCTTTGGCATATAAGGAAAACCAAAGATAGTCCAGAAATAAATTTTCAAAGGTATCAGTCAATATACCTCACAATTAATTATAAAAGAGAAGCGCAGGAGGTGGAGGAGAAACAAGGAATAAAAACACTGGTATTTTGAAATGTTGCAAGGCTGGTTACAGGTAACTCTCAGGCATAAAAATGGACTGGAGGTTACAGTAAAAATTTCATTCAGCCAAACTACCAAAGGAGATGAAAAACAAATTCCTCCCTTAGAATAGAATCTGAGGCATTTAGAAAACGAAAAATGTGTTAGGATTAAAGTTTCAGATCTCTCCTCTCATGGTTTGATTGTAATCACACATACGTAGATGTGGGAGATTTAAATAGTCTTAATTAGGAGGATTAGCAAGGAATTCTGCTACAGCAGATAGCACGCGTCTATCATCATCATTCCGCCCAAGGACATCTTTATCACCACCCTTTGCATGTATATGTATATATGTATCCATACAGATACATATGCATATGTATTTAAAAATGTTTTGTTAGTAAAAAAATCCCACAAATGCAGAAACTGTATAAAATATGCAGTTTTTAAAATTTTCTTAAAAACATTTTTTATTGTTCTATTATAGTTGTACCTATTTTTCTCACATTACTCTCCCCTGCCCTACCTACCCCTCACCTCCCACATTCAACTCCGCCCCCCACTGTCTTTGTCCATGGGTCCTTCATACATGTTCCTTGACTTGACCCTTGCCCTTCTTTGCCCTATTACCCCCTCCTCTCTTCCCTCTGGTCCCTGTCAGTTTGTTGTTTCCATGCCTCTGGTTGTATTTTGTTTGTTTGTTTTGTTGTTTAGGTTCCACTTATAGGTGAGATCATATGGTATTTGTCTTTCACCGCCTGGCTTATTTCACTTAGCATAATGCTCTCCAGTTCCATCCATGCTGTTGTGAAGGGTAGGAGTTCCCTCTTTCTTTGTGCTGTGTAGTGTTCCATTGTGGATATGTACCAGGTGTTCGATTCACTCATTTACTGATGGGCACTTAGGGTGCTTCCAGCACTTGGCTACTGTAAATAATGCTGCTAAAAGATGCACTTAATTATTAATAAGCAAGTAGTTATATAACTACCACCTAAATAAAAAAACTCATGGCCAATAACCCAGGAAGCCCCTCCACACATTCCCTTTTCTTATAACAAATCCCTCCTTCCAGCTCTCTCAAATCACTCTCCTGACTTTTACAGTAGTAACATCCATACTTTTATTGTTTCACCAAAATAATCACTTCTAAAAACTACAACTTAATTTTACCTTGTTTTGAACTTTATATAAATGGAATCTTACAATATACATTTTTTAGTGTTGGTTTTTCCTTTTCATGTTTAAAAGATTCACCTACACTACTGGTTTTAAATATCTTTATTTCTTTTCTTAATTATATATTTTTCCATTATATAAATTAGCATGATCTATTTATTCTACTCTTAATGGATATGACTTGTAATAATTTTTTTAAAAAAGATTTTATGTATTTATTTTTAGAGAGAAGGGAAGGGAGGGAGAAAGAGAGGGAGAAACATCAGTGTGTGGTTGCCTCCCACGTGTCCCCCACTGGGGACCTGGCCTGAAACCCAGGCACATGCCCTGCCTGGGAATTGAACCGATGACCCTTTGCTTCACAGGCCCGTCCGTGCTCAACCCACTGAGCTGCACCAGCCAGGGCCAATTTTTAAATCATTTATAAATAAGGCTACGGTGAACATTCATGTAACGGTTTCTGGTGCTCATCTTTCTGAGTACCCGTGTACTCTAAGAGTGGAATTACTAGATCATAGGAAATGCACAGCTCCAACTCAGCAGACACTGCTTTCTGAGGTGCACCAATTTACACCCACCAGCACTGGATGAGTTTCCACTGCTACACACCTTCATCAACACTTGCCATTATCAGACCTCCTAATGGGTACACAGTATTTTATTTTGCATTCCCTGACTATTAATGAGTTGAGCATATTTTTATGTGTTTTATTAGCCACTTGGATTTTATCTTTTGTCAAGTCTTTTCCACATTTTTCCCACTGAGATTTCTACATTTTTCCTAATGATTTGTGGAAGTTTTTACATATTGTACATATAAACTTTCTCTCTGTTGTATGTGTTGTAAATATCTTCTCTCACCCACTGTGTTCCTTTCTCTTAATGGTTTCTTGAGAAATGGAAGGTTTTACTGCTAAAATAACCAAATTGATCACTCTTTTCATTTAATGTTAAAAGCTTTTTGTGACGTAAGGAAATTTTCCATATTCCAAGGCTATGATGATATCCACCTACCTTTATTTTAAGATAAGCTTTCAGGTTTTACCTTTCACATATAGGTCAATAATCTACCTGAAAGTAATTTCTTAAATACAGTATGAAGGGGGATATATATGTCTCTCCAACTGTATTGTTTTCATATTCCCAGTACTGTTTATTGAAACTTTCCTTTCTATACTGTTTTACAGTGACTTCTTTTTTAACCCCTAATAAAATAAATATCTGTTGATGTATCTATTTATTTCTGGGCTATCCTACTGGTCTTCTTGTCCATTCTTATACCATTTCCACACTGTCCTTTATTTACTATAGTTTTATCAGACAGGAAAGTTTAATTATTGTTATACAATAAAACAGTTCTGCTACCTTGCTATTTTTCACAGTTTCTTATCTATTCCTCGTCCTTTGGTTAGAAGTTCATTGAGTCTACAAGATCAAGATGGGGAGGTATAACATCATTAAAGCATTGAAGTTTCCAATCTGTGTATTTTCAAACTTTTTTTTGCTTGTATATAGTAATACAGTGTTTTGATTTTTTTGTTTTGGCTAGCAATCTATTTCTGATTAATTTAAAAAAATTGATCCATATATTCTTTTGGATTTTGGACATAATCATATAATTTACAAATACTGTTTTATTTATTCTTTCCAATCTTTTTTCTTTCTTACTCTATTGCATTAGATAGTTCCTACAATAATAAACAGAAGTAGGGATGATCCTTTTTATTCTCAATCTCAAAGGAAATGCCTTTTGTTTCACCAATACAATGTTTTCTGTAAGCCTCTAGTATATATACTTTCCATTTTCTTCCAGGGCTGATTTGCAAGGAGCTTTTAAAAATCATGAATGCAGCCCTGGCTGGGGGTGCTCAGTTGGTTGGGCATCATCCGGCAAAACCAAATGTCATGGGTTTGATTCCTGGTTAGAGTACATGCCTATGTCATGGGTCAGGTCAGCAGTTGGGGTGTGTGTGAAGGGCACATTGATGTTTCTCTCCCTCTCTTTCTTCATCCCTTCCCCTCTCTCTAAAAATCAGTACGCACGTCCTCTCATCTGAGGATAAAAAATTATGAATGCATAATTACTTATATTAAATGCTTTTCTGAATCTGAGATCGCATAATTTCTCCCTTTAACATTTTTTAAAAGATTTTATTTATTTATTTTTTAGAGAGAGAGGAAGGGAAGGAGAAAGAGGGAGAGAAACATCAATGTGCTGTTGCTTCTTGCATACCCCCCAACTGGGGACCTGGCCTGTAACCCAGGAATGTACCCTGACTGGGAATCGAGCCAGCAACCCTCCCATCTGAATGAGTATAGGTGATTGTCTTAGTTTTTCATCTGAAAATAACTTTATTTTGCTTCAGTTTTGAAGGGTGTTTCACTGGGTTTAGAATTTGAGAGTGGCATTATTTTCTTTAAGTGCATAAAAGATGTTGTTTCACTGTCATCTGGCTTTCACTATTATTTAGAAATTAGCTGTGGGTTGAACACTTGCCCCTTTTAAGATAAACTAATTTTTTTTCTGGCTTTTTTAAGACTTTTGTCATTGTTTTTCTACAAATTCTATATGATGTATCTGGATGGAAATTTCTTTTTATCTTGTTTTACATTCATTTGGCTCTTGAATCTTTGATATCTTTCATAATTTCTAGAAAATTCTCTACTGAAATTTCTTTAAATTTATACTGTTATCCACTTCCCTCCCTTTTGGGGACTCCTGAAAATGTGTATGAGAACTGTTCATTTTATCCTTTGTAACTCTTACTCCGTTTTATGTATATTGGTTCTTTTCTTTCTGGATTTCCTTTCAATCTTTTAGTTCACTGGTTCTCTAATTCAACTATGTTTAACTCACAATGGATGAGTTTAATGAAAATTAATTCCTAATTTGGGTTGTATTTTTCAATACAGGACTTTCCAATTGTGTCTTTTTCAAATCTACCAAGTCACTTTTTATATATAGTTTTCATTTTCCTTCTAAATTTTTCAAGCTTGCTTTTAACTCTTTGACATAATAATAAGCATAACTGTTTTGAGTCAATATCTAATAATTCAGTATCTGCAGATTTGCTGCTGTTGCCTGTTCTTAGTGTTGGTTCTTGCTTACAATGGCTTGTTTCCTCATGTATCTGGTCCTTTCTGACTATGTGCTAGACACTGTATTTGGAAAATTATTTATATGGGATGGTTTATTTACTTTGGTTCACTCTTATTCTTAGGGTGTGTCCCTTAAAATTTTTATTCCCCAGGCAAAGGAGTAGTTTACCAGTGTCCACACAGCTGACAGGCTTGGAACTCCAACTTTTATCCCCTTTGCTCTGCAAGAATACATAACTGGAGTTCAGCCACTCAGCTGTCTTTTTCCAGATTAGCATAAGAATGTCATCTACAGAATCCATCTTTGCCAAGATTTTAAAGTCAAAGGAACTTGGACAGTAGCCTTGGCCAATATAGATATATGATGGGGAACCACCCATAAAAACCAGAATTATCTTCTGGAGGGTGGGACCCTTGTAGTACAGGAACCCATCTGTACTGGCTGGGGCTATTGTGAGAGGCTATGTTCAGCTTCAGTGAATTTTTTTTGAAGATTCTTTCAATGCCTTTGCCCATTTCACGATGGGTGGTTTACGAGCATGCTTGCCCACACTGCGCTAAGTGTTCAGTAGTTTTTGACCAAAAACAGTATGACCCCCATGCCCTATCCTCCCTATTCACCAGATCTCACCTTGAACAACTTTTTTTGCTTCCCCAATGAAAAAAGTTCTCAAAGGAAATATTTTGCTGATGTGGAAAAGGAGAAACAAAAAAACGCAGAAGCACTAAAAGGCATCATTTTGATGAGTTCAAAATTGTTTTGAGCAGTGGAAGAAAGTCTTGATAGGTGTATTGCATCAAAGGGTATGAGTACTTTAAAGGACTGAAGTTTAAGTATGTAAGAATAAATACACAATTTTTAATAAGTAAATTCTGGTTTTACTGGATTGCCCCTCGTAGTTATGAAGTAGATAATGTAGCTAAAGTTGGAGATATCTAAAATAAAACTTGTATCATTAACAGAACAACTAAATAGCTGGCAACTAAGTAATGTTAGAAAAAATGGAAAAGGCCTACATGACAAAAAAAAAAAATCAAGAGATGTATTTATTTTCTCACCATTTTCTGCTAATGGAGCAAGAACTTCAAAAATCATTTCCCTCTTATCATGTTCTATTTGTTTCTTAAAGAGCTTTACCAACTCTTCAGCAATGTTTGTGCTGGCAAACTGTTCTTTACTGGACTCTGTAAGAAAAAAAAAATTAGGGTAAGCAAACAAAATTAAACACAGAGATTGTTTCTTATTGCTTTCAATACTTGATCATTATACACCACTACTGATAAATATAAACACTCTTCAAATATAGGAACAATCAAATCCATTTTTTGATGTCCCTGTAAAGGAAAAATGTCCAAGCCTTTACAGAAAATGTTCTAACCCATTTATATTCAAGGCTGTAAAATTTTTCATTATCATTGCATATAGGTAACCATAGCAACAATAAAATTACTAAGTTTTAAATTCAGTTTCAAGGATTTTAGTCAAAGATGAAAAATTACTCCGAATAGACAGAACTTTATGTGTTGAATTAAAGGTGATTTAGCTCATCTTTGTATTATTAAAGTGATGCACTTTTGCACTGATCCTGACATGCCTAATATTATCAAAGACCAATTATTCACATGTACTTGGGGTCTCATTCCTTCTTGTTTCTTCTGCATCTCCAACCTCTCCTCCTCACTCTAGGGCCTCACCATCAGCATTTAAATATGCATTAATATTTCTCATAGAAAAAGCAATGTGAAAAACAAACTCCTTTCCTCTATTTCACTTTTCCTGAAATACCATCCAATCTGTTCACCTTCAGAAAAAAGTTTCTCAGAAAAAAAAAAAAAAGATTTTATTTATTTATTTTTAGACAGGGTAAGGCAGGGAGAAAGTGAGGGAGAGAAACATTGGTGTGTGGTTGCCTCTCACATGTGCCCCACTGGGAACCTGGCCCACAACCCAGGCTTGTGCCCTGACTGGGAATCGAACTGGCAACCCTTTCATTTGCAGGCCAATACTCAAGCCACTGAACCACACCAGCCAGGGCCAGAAACAAGTTTCTTGATAGTATTGTTTACATATACTCTCTCCATTTTCTTAACTCAAATGCATTACTAAACCCACTTCCAACTAGTTTTGGCCCACATCTCCTCTCTGTAGTTTCCTTTGTTCCTCCTTTTCCAAATTCCAGTTCCTTGGGACTTGATCCTCTGCTTTCTGACCTTTTTGGTCTTTAACCCTAGGCAATCTAATTCTGTTCCACTG